>CM069311.1:10894030-11186530 GCA_035609425.1 Epinephelus awoara
CAGAACCAGTTATGCTCATGTCTGACTGAGCTTCAAGTAAACATCCTGTGTCTCCTGTACCACATGGGGACAATCAGGAGAATGTGTGCTGATTATCTGAAAGGTGATCAAACTGCAGCTTGTGTCCTGAGTGTGGTCGAGCCTGGCCCACTTTGTCCTGCCGCAGTGAAGTGGCCTTTAAATAACTCGCTGGGTACGAGGTATTGGCCGGGCTCTCTCTGTCCCTATAGCACACTTCATATCCCCATCTGGTCTGCCATCACAAAACTGAACCCATAACCCATTTACAGGCCTGGCATCATAGTAAGGGTACAGTTACAGTAACATAGTGTGGATGTAAAGCTATAGCTCACCCACACACTGAAACACACACCCAAACCACCTTGCATTTTAAGGTTTTTAAATGTGCTGTATAAAAAAGATTAATCATTTCATCAAAAATCTGTAGTGTGATAACTGCTTTAGTGAACACAGATCCAACAGCACTGTCACTCTCAAAGGTCAAATATCATTTCACATTAGTATTAGAAAACTGATACTCAGACTACCACAGCTTAGCTTCCTTGGGGGCTGTAATATTGCAGCATCACATGCACCTTCCACCAGGGTCAGGCGGGTACTGGTACTGTTGATCCTTTCTCTATCCTGTAAAATAGTTACAACTTCTCGCCAGTGTGGCAGTGTGTTGTTAAAAACCAGCATGACATGTGCTGTAGCTTGCACATAGCAAATATATTTTGATCTGTGGTGTTTGGAAACAAACTGTGGTTGGATAGAAGTATTAAGAGACAATGTAAGCATGTCTATCCTATGCTTTTGGTCAGGGTGAAATCTCTCACTCTACTATTTACACATTTTTAATCCATGTAGTACTGTGGCTCTAGGAATGGCATTATTAGTTGATCCACGTCTTTGGTCCGGACTGAAATATCTGAACAGCTATAAGATGTTATGTTGTACAGACATTCACGATCCATAGAGAATGAACCCCACTGACTTTGGTGATCCTTTCACTTTTACTTAACTGCCACCATAAGGTTGACATTTTTATTTTTGGATGTCTTTAAGAAGATGGATTGCAATGAAATTTGGTACAAACATTCATGGTGCCCAGAAGATGAACCCACATCACTTTGGTGATCCCCTGACTTTTCCCATCAGCAGGTCAACATTTTCACTTTGTGTTAAATTCTCAACATCTACTGGATGGATTGGCACAATTTGGTGCAGACATTATAGTTCCAGACAATGTATGCCAATGACTTAAGTGATCCTGGTTTTTCAACTGCCTCAGTACAGTCTCACACAGCTGTCAGTGTGGCTATAGACTCGGGGGTGAATTCACAAAAGAATTGCACAGCTTTTGCAGCCACTAAGCCTGCACTAAGAAGACAAAAAGAACTTATAATTCTCAAAGCACCTGCAAAGGGTGAAATGCACTTCTAATTGCACTGCCAAGCAAATAGCGTCTCTGTGCTCCTGTGCTTTGCATTAATTTAAATGAGGTAGCATGCATACATTGGTGGTTACTACAGCGCACTGACAGACTGGAATATTAATTCCAACATATGGTTTCTTCCTGTCACATTCAAATTATTTCTGCTTGAAGTTTTAAGGATTGCCTCTGCACTTCGTTGGTCAGGACCTGTAGCTCTCAGTCTGCACAGTCAGTTTTCTTTTCCTCCCTGCTATTGTTCTGCCTGCTGTGCTACTGGAGCAAAGGCAACATTTACACTTTGCCACATGGATAATTGCACTCAGATCAAAAAAGGCCAAATTGCACTCAGCTTCAAAACCTTACAGGCTGTAACATCATAAGCGCGGTGTCTTTTATGAATTGACACTTGAGAAGGGGCAGATACTGATGCGCCACGGTGCTATCGGCAGACGCAATCCATTCTTTGTGAATTCGCCCCTCATAGTCTTGTTTTCAACTATAATCAAGGGAACAACTGCTTTTTAACCCTGTGATACACAAGTTATTCACTGATGTCCTCCATCCAGGCATGAGCACACGGATGAGACCAATGAGTGATGTTCAGCAAGGGACTGCCTACATGGGCTTTTCAAAGTCCAGCGTGTTCAACAGGAGCTGCTTTGCTTTCTGAATGAGTCAAAATGGAGACCACACCACCCACTCTGTGGTCTGTTTTAGTTAGAAAATAGAGACAACATGAAAGAGTATGGTAATGAATTACAAGTATGATTTACTTCTTTATTTCTATAGATGCCCACATAATGGGCAGATTTAACCTCTGAAGCAACAATACATACAATGTGCCAGAAGTGTTTTCTTTTTCTTGCTTTTCTGAAAGAAATTAGAGGCTATAAAGAAATATCACAATAAACAGCACTGGTGTTGCCCAATCTGTAAAGCAATACTGTCACAAAACAAGATATACATTGTAGGAAAAATAATTAAACCAAATTAAAAACAGAGCAATCAGTTATACAACTGTATGTGTTTATGTTCTGGTCATTGTTGGTCTCTCTAGTACACACGAGTCCTAAATAAACCAGTTGGTTCTATCAACTCTGAGCATTGCTGACCAGCACCGATGCAACACTTGGTAGGGGAAGAGCACGTAGCCTCCAAATGCCAAGTATCTACAGTGACACCGTAAAAGGGAGGGGGAGGACGAGAGCTGAGCAGTGAGCAATAGTTCACTGGATGTGGGATACAGAGTGGGATCTGCAGCAGAACAAGATCAGATAGCAGATATACCAAGAAAGTGTGAGACTGTCGACTACCCATGACTCTAAAATAAGCTGTGAGGGATTGATTTTTGATTGGATTGGACCCTACAGGCCATGTGAGCCATGCAGACATTTCATCTGGAATAGCTGTGATCAACTTGTTGTGCTATTTTGAGGGTCGAAATTATACCTTCAGTGATTTACTAGTCATTTTCTAATTTCTTTCCTGTTTCTGATCAACTGAATATCATTCGTGCAGTAGCGTTGGAGGACAGGACAGTAGGAGTGATTGTAATGTTCTGCTTTTTGAGTGGAGAAAGAGACACGTTAAAACTAGGAGGCACAGGCATGATGGTACTCTGTGGCGGTTTACTTTTCTGCCTCAGGAGGATAGAGTGGTTCTACCCGTAACAGAAGAGAAGAGTTGAAGGAAGCCTGAGGAGAAACATGCAGCAGTTTGGATAAAGACTGAGAGATATTGAAGAAACAGAAAGTTGGGATTACACATTTATTGGGAACATTTGCACACAAGGTAAGCTGCTTATGATTTTAGACAGAGAAACTATGAATATAATACTGTAGGAAACACCTTTCTAATTATAGACCTCTAGAGTGTCTCTCATTGTTAAATGTAAATATATTTTCAGTCTCTATTGTGACAAATGTCAGCAGAGGAATAGACTCATCTCTGCTCCGGTGTTGAGATCACAGCCCAGCAGGCAGAGTGTGGCTCCTGTGAGAGCTGAGAAGCAGTCGCACAGAATATTAGATATTAATATCCCTTGCTTCCTAGCAACTACTGTAGAGCATTGAGAATCGTAAACAACTGTGTAAAAACACACATACCCATACTCAAACATGCATAAAACATCAAATTTGTTGTTATTAATTGTCATCCTGGAGGCTGCACTCAGAACTCTTGCAATTGAGGGTTTGAAACACACCTCAACTTGAATCTGTACAGAAAGTTTATATAAAATTCATCATGTTTCATACCTGTTCTGTTTTATGTACAGGGTTTTTGTATGTATCTTTCTGTAGCAGTAGATCATTAATGGTGGGGACACCTGCACAGCAGCCTGTGTGACCCCATTTGGAAGTTTTATTACAGCTGAAATCCCAGTTGCTACTGCTACACATTCTTAAAATGCTGAGGTGTGTTATTTGATGTTTGACTGCACGTCGTCTATTGCAGAAACAAAACCAATCATGTTAGGATCTCTACCATGTTTTTTGACCTGAGTGTTCCCACCAGTCTTGTTCTCGGATATCCTAAAGGACAATATAATCAAAATCAACCATGATCATTATCTAAAAGGCAAGACTTAACATGTCACAGCCAGTTGCTGACCAACATGTCACCTTGTGCTGATGCGTAGTTGTGTCTGTGTCCCTCGAGTCTGAAGTGTGATGGTGTGACAGGGTCTTGTTTTATGACTTGAAATGAGTGAAGTTCCATCAGTGGATTAAACCTCTGACAATAAAATGATCATACAAAGAATGAGAGCAGCTGAACATCAGTAAAGCAAGTAACATAAATATCACTCAGAGCTGGAGACTCAGGAGATAAATTAACTGTAGCGTGGCTTTGGTGCTAATGCAGGTATATGAAATTTTATACATATCACGACATATCTGTACATTTGTCCAGATGTACAGATATGTCATGTGTCAACTATTGGATAGATTGCTGTGTAAGTTTTGTATCAACCTTAAGGATAAATACTTTGGGATGAATGATTTGGGATGAATCCTAATGATTTTGGTGATTCCTCACTTTCCTTTAAGCAGCCAGTGCTTGGCATGAGGTTGAAATCTGAAGTTTGGGTAAAATGTGCAAAATTACCAAAATATTCAAGATGGCGTCGCACTATGGTGCTACAAGCTGCTGTCAACTTGTTTCTTGATGTGTTATTTGTACACAAAAAATGAGTAAGCACAGGCATTGCACTGAACTTATACATGTGGCAGTAAAGTTAAACTTAAAGGAGTATGTCACCCACAAAATGACCATTTGTATATCAATTACTCACCCTGTGTCACATTGAATTTGTAAGGAAAACTCTGTTTTTCTCAAATGTCTCCATGGGGAACATAGAATCCAAAAATGGCGAATATTGTTGATGAATTACAGCAAAAGGGGACTGCGTTTAACAACAGCAAAACTATATCAAAACATCCATTAACAAACTCATATACAACTCGTTCAATATAATCCAAGTCTTATTTATCCAGTCGTATGCTCAGTACTTCTCAAACACATGCATTTTGCGAAAACGTTACTATTCAAAACAGACATGCATACAAGCGGCACTCCTGGGCAAGGATGTGCGTTTGATCTCTGCTTATGTATGCCATTAAGCAGAGTTCAAACACACATGCTTGCCCAGGTGCACTTTTGTTTGTGGATGAGACAATTTAATAATGTGTTGAAATAGTAAGGTTTTAGAGATATAGCATGTGTTTGGGAAGTACTGAACACAACTGGATAAATGAGACTTGGATTATACTGCATGAGTTGTGTAAGAGTTTGCAAATGGATATTTGATAAAGCTTTGCAGTTATCAAACGCTGTCCCTTTGTACTGCAGTTCATCAAGAGTTCTCTCCATTTTTGGAATCTTCTTTATAGAGGCATATGAGAAAGGCAACATGAATTCAATGTAACACAGGGTGAGTGATTGATATACAAATGGTAATTTTGTAGGTGAAGTTTTCCTTTAAACGACTCAACAGGTTGAGTGATTACAATGCTTTTTGAGGTGAGCATGAAGGTTGTACATTTAACTTTTCATGTAGCACCACCACCATGTTAGCATGCCAGCTAACTTAGCTAAGGTGGTGAACATGGTAAACATTATACCTGCTAGACATTTGGATGCTACATGCTTTGCATGTTACACAAGCCTTGAGAAAAACACAAAGGTTTCTATATACACACAGACGTATGCACTCATCAAAATGCAAAGCCTCATTCTGAGATCTCCTAGCTGTTGTCATGGCTACAAATGGACGTCATCATAAACATCTTTGCAATGTGAGCCTAAGTACAGCTGCACAGAGCCACTAGACTGTAAACTTTTGTTTATCACAAAGTTAAGTAGGCTAAAACTTTATAGAAAGTTTGACTCCAAAATATTCAAGCAGAAAGAGTATAAACCTGTTCCTTTCAGCTGTCCTCTTTGTTGGTATAATGTGTTTCTGTGTGAAACAGGATGTTCAGATTTTTGATTAAGTTTACTGTATGATACTGGTACTTGCACTACAGGCTTAAAACAAATAAATGAAAATTAAAATGAAATTAAGTGTCACACAATTTGCTATAAATTATATAGAAGATGTAACAAATTTAATTCTAGGACAACAAATCAAGCACAAGGTAGATGTGCTGAAGGCTGCAGTTGGGGACTGGTCAGGATAAAGTTCTCCTTTTTTAAAAATATCTTTTCCATTAATGTACCTGAAGTGATTCCATCGATTCCTATCTTCAAAGCATTAGTATCTGAGGCTATCGCTTCTATGATACCCAATTTTCTGCCCCGTGTTTTTCAGCCCATATTATTTTCCAGTTTAGCCTCACAGGGGACTCACACAGCCTCATCACAGTACTCCAGTGACTCTAATAGTTGTGCCAGCTGGAGGAAACAGAAGATACGTCATATAAAATGGCAGGGCATTGGATTAGCTGGCTATTTCTGTACCTTGTTGATCAGAGAAACATGTATTGTATACACCAGAGTATTTCTGAAAGAGCAAGTGGGGAAAGAGAGGTAGGACAGAAAATCAAATGTCTGGAGGGATATGTTACAAATTAAATGTAGTTGTGTTTGAAAATCTATGTAAAACTGTATCATTTTCATATTTGCCCTAAATTGTGCCACATAAATTAATTAACATCTTCAAAACACAGATTACTGGCAATTACATTCATCAACATTTTGACTATATTGAGAAGAAAAACAATCAAAAGACCTGTTACAGAATCAACAGTAGAAAGATATTACATGAAAATCCAACAAGCATTAGCTGGGAAAACAGCAGCTATTATTAGAAACCATCTTCTAAAACTATTTGAGTTGACAGTGAGTGACTCCTCAGAGAGGTCTATATATTTTTGTGTAGGGAAGTAGAAGTCTGGCCTAAAAAAGTCGTACTTATCAGACAAATCATAGTCAGTGGTGTGCTGAAGCAAAGAGATAGAGAATATGCAGTATTCCTAAACTGTGCAGAAAAATGTTTTATTTCACACCGAAACTACTTACAAGCAGTGGTTCCCCCAGAAATACGGCCAGATGAGGCCACTGAAAATCTTGGGGTGGTACATCAAAACTAAAAACCATCACTGAATTTCAGGATGTTGATTATGCAGTTGAAGTTTATAGGCCACTAGTTGAAAACTATGCCAACAAGAGAGCTAAGGAACTGCTACTTATATATTTTGGTTTCTTATTTTACGATTTATTTCAGGACATGGTTGTCTGTCTTTATATGTTAGCCCTGTAATAGTCCCCCTGTCCAGGGTGTTCCCCACCTCTCACCCAATGTCAGCTGGAATATTATAAGGCTAGCCTCTAATCATTTTTGCCTAGGAGGACCACTACAGGGAGGAGCAATTTTATCAAGGAGGCCAAGGCCCCCCCTGGCCCCCTTTGGGAGCACCACTGCTTACTGTGAATTTAAGTGGAAATGTACATCATGTTCACTTGCTTTGTCCAGTGTACACAGTGTCCAATCTTCTGAGGCCAGAAACAGCAACATGTTGTCAAATAAGTATTGTAAAACATGACTGTGTGGTTATCTAAATTTTCTGATTAAACATTGATAAAATGATTCATATTCCACTTTTTAGATGACATCCATTCACCTTACAAAATTCCATTGTATGCAGATAATAGATAATACTGTATGCTAATATTCTGCCTGTCCTTCCTTTATAGGAAACTATTTTTGTGCCTCACTTCTCAGTTCCAGCTGACACTGCATCTGTCCTGGAAGGAGCCACACACTACCCTTGAGCCTGGTCAGTTTTGTATGAGCGGGGCTGATCGTGTAAAGCCACGTGGCTCTGCCCCACTGAGGCATGAGTGTGGGAAGGGCCCACCACCACAGTTTCGTGTCCTGTGAAGAAGAAGGCCTGAGACTAAATACCATGCCTGCTGTGGGCAGCTTCGGCAATGGCAAGATTCACACGAGACGCAAATACCACAGCCGGTTCGTCAGCAAGGCCGGCCAATGCAACATCAATTTCTCAAACATGGATGAGAAGTCACAGCGGTACATATCTGACATTTTTACAACATGTGTGGACATCCGCTGGCGATACATGTTCCTGCTATTCAGCCTGGTGTTTGTGGCATCCTGGCTAACATTTGGTCTGGCGTTCTACGTCATCGGCCTCCTACACGGTGACATGGACCATCCTGAAGGGGACGACAGCTTTGTTCCTTGTGTTACGCAGGTTAACACCTTTGTGGCAGCTTTCCTTTTCTCCATTGAGACCCAGACAACCATTGGCTATGGTGCTCGTTGTGTGACAGAGGAATGTCCAGCTGCTGTCTTCATGGTGGTCTTTCAGTCCATCATGGGCTGCATCATCGATGCCTTCATGATTGGTGCCATCATGGCTAAGATGGCTAGGCCCAAAAAGCGTGCAGAGACTCTACTGTTCAGCCACAATGCAGTCATCGCTTTACGTGATGGGAAACTGTGCCTCATGTTTAGGGTTGCTAATCTAAGGAAGAGCCACATTGTGGAAGCTCATGTGCGAGCCCAACTCGTCAAGCCCCGCTACACAGAGGAAGGCGAATACATCCCATTGGATCAGATTGACATGAACGTCGGCTATGACAAAGGCACAGACCGCCTGTTTCTGGTTGCACCCCTCACTGTCATACATGAGATTGATGAAGACAGTCCACTGTTTGGCATCAGTAAGCAAGATCTCGAAACATCTGATTTCGAGATAGTAATTATACTTGAAGGGTTGGTGGAGGCCACAGCCATGACGACACAGGCACGCAGCTCTTACCTGCCCTCAGAGATCCTGTGGGGTCACCGCTTTGAGCCCGTCATCTTTGAGGAGAGGAACCAGTACAGGATAGATTACGCCTACTTTCACAAAACATTCGAAGTACCCTCCACCCCCAGATGCAGTGCCAAGGACATGGAGGAGAGAAAATTCCCAACATCTGGTGCCAACTCTTTCTGCTATGAGAATGAGCTTGCCTTCATCAGCAGGGATGAAGAGGACGAGGGCGATGCGGAGAAAGAGGAAGAAAGACAGTGTTTATCAGAGCTAGGGAATGAGCAGGCCACTCCTGGACGAGATCAAAAGTCATCCCGTAGAGAATCAGAGATTTAACCTTTGGCTGTTGCTCGCCTAGTTTGTTTTTGGATGCAGAGCAATGCAAGTGTTGCGTAAAGAGCCCTATGACTGTCATCCTACTGACACGAGGATACCACTACAGGAGGAGAAACAGCAGAACTGATCCCTGTTAGACAAGCAGGGATGAAACTCATTGCACTTCTCACTGGATTAACTCTTTTGCTTCCCTGAGATGGTTATGAAGCTTTATCAAATGCAAAGAAAACTGTCATGTTTTAATTTGCAGATGATTCTAGTAATAAAGTGCATGACAATAACATAGTTTTGTACGAATATTTTAAGACATGTTTCATAGTTTTGTTGGGACTATCTGTAGGTGCTGTTCACCGTCCGCAAATATACAAATTGCAGATGAGTGTGAAGTGAAATTGACACTTTGCAGACGACATTTAGAAAACTAAAGTGTGGGAATATTTCTCCAGATTGATTTAGTAAAAACAGAGGTGTAGGTCAACAGCGTATTTTAATCTTATTGATATCATTTATGTGTATAATAAGACTCCAAATATTATACATTATACAATGTCCATGGATGACGTGGTTAGTTGGCATACATACAACTGGACTCCATTAAAGTGTGGGAGACACTTGAGATTCATTTACGCATGATGACAGGGAAACTACTCTGTCTTTACATTTCAGCCAGAGGGAAACATTTGACCTGAATATATGTTTAACATTTCAGAGTGCCTGCTTGCACCAAGGTGAGAATAATCACTGCAGTATTTTGGCTATCTACACATAATTACAGATCCCACTGCATGCTGTGATTGGCTAGAGCTCGTCATGTTGACGCCTCTAGGTCAGAAACAGTTAGGATTAGGGCAAAGAGGTCATGGTTAAGGGTAATACCAGCTAATCTCGGATATTCTGGGATTAAAGTAGTGAATTACAAGAGAAAACTCATAAATGTACAGCAGAGATTCAGGTGACATAGTTTTCGACGACAGTCCATGGCAGCAATAAGACATGGTGGATGAATGGGTTAAACACTGGACTTTCATGAAACAAACTGGGGTTTGAGTCCCATTTGAGTTAATGTTGTCTTATTTTTAGACTTAGTTGACTTATTATTTCAGTTTTTAGGATGCATAAAGCTGCTGAATGCACACTGTGTACATAAACCTTAGCAGAATAGATTAATAGATCTGTTTGTGTTAACTTCATATTTCTATGTTGTTAGGATGCCCAATAATGCACACTGGGATGTATATAGCATTGTTGGCTATGGACATCTGGATGCTTGTCTCTGCCATGATGCTACATAGGCTACACCTGGCAGTACATATCCACAACAGCTACTCCACCCCTAGTGCAAATAGCACTGTTATCTATGGACACCCATGGGTACAAATAGCATCTGTCTATATATTTTCTTACTGAACAGTTTACCAGGAACATTGGGACTTCGAGCAAACACTAACTGAGCAAGCATTTGCTAAGCCCCACTCCACTAGATAATTCTTAAAATATCTGTCAAACTTTCTGTTCTCCCACGGCAACAGTTTACAATACTGATCGACAGAGGTATTTTCTGACACAATGGGTCCTTGATTTCAGGCAGTGGTCCCAACAAACTCACACCGTCACCAAAATGGCTCGACTCTGTCATTAAACCCCTTAATAGCAGTTAGCCCTGTCACTATGTGAGTGGCCATACTCCTGCAGCTGGAGCTACAACACATACAGTCTGTGGTGGGGTGAAGTCAAGTGCGATGTATTTGACGGAGATGGTAGTGCAGTGTGCCGAGATGCCACCAGAACATTTTAAAGTATGTGCCACTCCATTCACATTATGGGTATTGAATAAAGTATTGGTATCACTCTAAGGGTACTGGTACTGGTATTGGTACTGGTATTGTAATTGTAACAATATCCAATCCTAAATATCAGACTATTATTTCACCCTAACATAACTCTGTTTAGTTCATCTTATTTTGCTTAGCTTGCATAGGCCTACTAACATATTACAGTTATGCTTTGTTTTTCATATTTCCAAATTGTACTGTATGTTTCACTTTTAACATTACAAGAAAAAAAAGCTTTTAATATCAAGCCTAACAATAACACTATCTCAGGTAATGTTGGCTGAAGTTGCTGGAGTGTAAACCAACCCAAATCCAATAAACAGTAGGACAGGCTGATGTGACTTCCACACAGAAAGTAAATAAGCCATTAAAAAAGGCTTTTTCGAAGTAAACTGTAACACCAAACAAGTGTGTAGTGACTTTTCAGACCCTTTTTGCGATTTTTTTTTTTTAAAGGAAACAAAATCAGTGACTTATTTCAACTGTTAAGAAAAAAAGCAACAAATATGTTATAATTTATTCCCATGCATGCTGCTTAAAGTAATCGCAGTCTACAGCTCTTCAGCGTGGGATCTCTCCCCCTCTCTCCTTTTGCCCCGTGCACAGGCAGTAGTAGGTGTGAGCAGGACAGGCAGGAGGAGAGGAGATGCCGCTCACCACAGAAGTGGGAGTTTAGTTGTAATTCTTCTTATATGCAATATGTATTCTAAAGGGAAATAAAAACACAGCTGTACACTATCTCTACAATTTACAGATGAGACCTTTTCTCCTTATAAGTGCACAAAATTAAAAATAACCAAAGACAACAAGCACCTCAAAGTTCAGCCCTTTCTGTGACCTCAAAACATAAAAACACAGTATGAACAGGAGAATCTAACTAAAACCCCTCATATATTGGTAATCAAAGACTTAACACATAATTTTTAGGACCTCCACAGACAATCTAATTAAAGTAATCTGAAATGAAACTGTCACATAGGCCCACAAGGCTCGTGGGAGACAGAGTGGAGTAATACTGTATCAGATCTGTGCTCTATATTAAGTTAAAAGGCCAAAGAAAAAAAAGCCCACAAATATTGACCAAAGAGAAATCTTGATTTAACACAAAATTCAGTGCTGAGAATATATATTCTTTGATATTAAGCCAACATATTAATGACTCTTTAATGTTTTGGATGCTCGTGGTACATGTTTCTCACATTTACAGGTTTGTTGGCCACTTGTGACAAAGAAATATATTTTGTGACAAATTTAGATGCATTTTTGTGTCATCATAATGTCATAATAAATGTTATATCTGATAATAGCCTACATTTTATGCCAGGATTTAAAATGTATATATGATGAAAAATGAATTTGAAAAAGTAAGAAATCAGTTTTAAGACTGTGTCACAATAAAAAAAAAATACCAGGAAACTAGTGCAAACAAATCAAATCATACACGGAGATAACACTTTGGTATATTATTAAAGTATATTAATGTGAAAAACTGCTTAATCATGTGTTTGGTACAGGCATACACTGAACGCCCTAGTTTCACTTTGACCTGCTTGTGTTGTGGCAGATCACACATGAAAACTCAGAAAAAAATGTTGGCTTGTACGTTTCTGCAAACCACAGATACATTATTTTTGCATGTTATGATGTAGCAGATGATTTTTAAATCTTTTACGTTTCAACAACGCTGTGGTGTTTATGCACAAAACCCACTTGGTTATGATTAGGAACAGATCATGTTTTGGCTTAAATACTGGGTTTTGAGGGCACAATCCTTGCCGGAAATGCAGTGATGTCTTGGTAAAAGCTAATTGTTTATTGTGGCACTATCCCCACTGATGGGTTGCTTCAAAACACCCACATTTGGGACCTAAAATGCTGCTGTATAAACACAGATGGGTCGCTACAAAACACCTATGGCTGGAGACTAAAAAGTTGATAGAAACACACTGACAGGTCACTACAAATCACCTGTGATTGTAGCCTAAAAAGCTGCTGAAAAAACAGATGAGTTGCTACAAAACACCCACGCTTGCACCCTAAAAAGGTGATGGAAACACACTGACAGGTTCAAATCACCCATGTTTTGAGCCTAAAAAACAGCTGGGAAAACATAGCAATGACTTGTTAAAACTGCTGTGGTTTGTTGGTCTTGAACAGCTGTCTGCAAGTCTGCAGCTTGGCAGGTATGTTCTACCATCCCCTCCACCTCCTGATGACAAAATCAGCTCATATACTAAGTCACTTTAAAAAAGGTTGATAGGATATGCATGAAACAAGCAAATGAAATGTGCTATATAAATAAATTAAACCTGTCTTGCCATTTGTAGTTTAAAACACACAATGCCAACATTTTCTTCTGGCGCATGGGCACCATGGCTGCAAATAATCCATCTACTGTTTGGCAAAATAAAAAAAAAAAAAACCATCAAACCTTGGAGAGATGCACTTTATATAGTCATTTGGTTATTAGTTAGTATTGAATCTACTGATGTCATATGGCGTATTATGTTTTTTTTATATATATATTCATGGCCAGTGGCATTAGTCTCTTCTGTTCTTTTTATTTTTAATAGGGCATGTAATAAAGATATTGGGTCAGACTGTGTTCCACTGTTTCACTTATCCCAGGTGAGATGAATTAGTTTTCCCTCCACATTTCTCAAACTAAAAGCACCATGACTGCCATTTCAGCAAATTCCAACACATTTGTATTTTTATCTTGCTGACTTGTGCTGAAAATATCAGAATGGGCTTGCTCCAGAAAACAAATGGTGATTCCACCGCCATTTGAACCAAGAACCGGGCCGTGGACTTCCTATGTGTATAATGAGAGGAAAGAACTGTATGTTTATCGGGCCGTTATTGTAAATAAATTATTATTATTTTTGGTTTTATGATCTTTCTAGGTGAATAGACACTAAGTATTAATACATTATTTAAAAAAAAATCAGTGTTAATATCTTTTGTTTCTTGATCAAAGCAAGAAACAGCAAACACTCTCTTTGTTTAATGGACTGAATTCAACAACCTCTTCTTGTCTTCCACTAAATGCATTTGAAGCAATCTTGACTCTGAGTTGCACCTTGTTTTCACAGGATTTTAGTTTGTGGTGTGAGACAACAATTTATAAAATGACAGACAACTTCTAAAAGTCTAATGTTGAAAACTACAATAAAATATATCTCACAAAGCCAGCTGTTTCCTTTTTCCTTCATGGCAGATGGATGCAAAGTGCAGGGATTCTTTTACAATAAGCATCTGCTGAGCGCATTTGTTGTCAAGTTAGAACAAATAAGAGGGGCGGGAAAGTGCGAGCAAGCTCTTTGATAAACACAGAGGAATGGACTGTAATTTATGGCTGTGATTCGGTGGGATGGTATCTGGTTGGGGTCAGAGGTTTCTCCTTTCACTCTTTCCCTCTTATGCAACCAATCAGGCATGTCTTTGCATATGTGCAGACAAGACTTGGCAGTACCGCTTGATTTCACTGCCCTGTAACCTTGAACACTGGAAAAGAGATCACATGCACATGAACGTACCACACACACACACACACACACACACACACACACACACACACACACACACACACACACACACACACTTAGAACTTGAAATAGCTTTGGTTAATTGTCCAAAATCTGTGTGGGCTTGTGCGACATGACATCTGTATCAGCTGACAGCTTTAGTTGCTTCAAACACACACATAATCAATAACTTGACCAGGACTGTTACAAAGGCATAATCGCAGTTTCTGATCATGGATAGATAAAAGGCAGACTAAATGCACATTGTATTGTTCATTTATGCAAACCACGGACATATCACATTTGAATGTTTAATACGTCCCCATGACGTAGTTCAGGTGGGGAGGGGATGGTAGATGGCATGACACCAAGCAACAGACCACTCCTCAAGATTAACAAAAGCGGGCGTGCCGGACATGTCCAGCTGTGGTTGTGACGACCAAACCGGCTATTTTAAGCCAAATGATGTTCTCCCACAAGCATAAACTTCAGCAGGGATGCAGGGGATACCCCCACCTCAATATTTGCAACATGTGCATTTGTCTCCCCTCAATAAAAACACCAAAGGAGCAAAGGACTTTTACTTTGACAAAATTAAAAAACAATAACACCATAAATTGATGTAGAAAATGGACAAATTGATGTTTGAAAATTAATGTAATTAAAGTTACAGTGTTTAGGATTTATCGGCGTCTAGCAAAGGATTGCAGACTCCCATTTGCCCAGCATGAACTCTCAGTTAGAATTCCTTCAGTGTTCTTGTTCAGGAGGTTTTACCAAGAGCCAAATTATCCACAGAGGTCTCTTCCTCTCCTAAACATACAGACCCGGTGATTTCAAGTGGTAAAAACAAATTGGCGTTGGCGTAAAAACAAATTGGCGTTTCACTGATGATGTTCTGCTCATTGAAGAGTGGCTACGAACTGCTTTGGTGGATATGAAAACATGAATGTCTGTTCTGGACACATGGCAGTGCAACATGACGGACTCCATGGACAAGGATCTGCTCATTATGTAGATATATAAAGCTCATTCTAAGGTAACAAAAATAGGACAATTCTTATTTTCAGATGATTATATACTACAAACAACATATTACAGCGGCACGGTGGTTGAGTGGTTAGCATTGTCACCTCACAACAAGAGGGCTCCTGGCTCTAGCCTGGGGTGGGAGAGCCCCCCTGTGCAGAGCCTGCATGTTCTCCCCGTGTCAGCGTGGGTTTTCTCCGGGTGCTCCGGCTTCCTCCCACAATACAAAGACATGCCCGTTAGGTTAATTGGTGACTCCAAATTGGCCGTAGGTGTGAATGTGAGTGTGAATGGTTGTCTGTCTCTATGTGTCAGCCGTGCGATAGTCTGGCAGCCAGTCCAGGGCAACATTTATTCTGGCGATTGGGTCCAGTAGAAGCAGAATATTATTGTGTCTATGTGTTGGTGATACATCTCTCCAAGCATAAACTAGCTTTATTCAATTACCATTTAATACAACCTGTCAGCTAAAGAGCAAAGGAGTGGGTGTGTGAGATATTAAACTATTACCCTGGCATCAAGTCCCATCACAGTGACATTTAGCAGAATAAACTGTTGCACCCTTTCATGCACTTAACTTCCAGGAAGTTATCTTTAGTGCCAAATGAAAGTCTAATTTTGTACATTAGGAGTGCTGTATCCTCTGAGAGGTGCTGTGTGATGGAAGGAGCACTGAGAATAAACTGGGATGCTTCCCACCCACTCGGCAGTGTTGGAGGATGAAGAAGCCGTGGAGGGTCAGCCTTCCAACATGCAGAGTGGGTTGTTGAAAAGTAAATTCGGCCTTAATTGCAGCAGTTCTATTCTTCGCTGGTTTCCCTCAGCTGCCAGAGGGAGGGAAGTGGGGGATGGAAAAAAAGTAACATGATGCAGCAGCTGCACTTCCTCTCCTTAAGCAATAACTCCGGGCATTTTAGACCTGAACCAAATTGTTACTGTGTTTTCTATTAACTATAAACTCTGACTAAGACATTTAACTTTCACTTTAGGGCTACTCTATGCTTCTGATGGATTGAAATGTTGCATATCTTAAGTTTTAACTTTTAAGGGACTAACAAAACAACAACAACAACAACAACAACCGAGTATTTAGGTCTTTGAAAGGATGCACCTTCTCAGTATTTATTTATGGGCTAAGCCAAAGTTTATGTAGTTCCAATGTTGAATATAGATTTTCAGGACAAAGTTGACTTATCTCAACTTCACCAATTTATTCTGGTCATATCAAACAAACATGTTAACATTATGGCCTGGCGACCTTTATCAGAGCATCCAGGGGCGGATTATGAGACAGTAGGCCCCTGGGCACAGATATACAAAAACCCTAATACCTCTCCCACATACAACAGACATGGGGACTTTGTGGAGGTTTTGCATCTCTTTGTGGTCATTCTGTGTTTTTTTTACTCGTTTTGTGTCTCCCTGTGGTTGTTTTGTGGCTTTTTGTAGTCATTTGGATCACTCGGATCACTTTCCTTAAGGTAATTTTGTGTCTTTTTTGGTGGTTTTTCTGTTGCATTACAGCCATTTTGCGTCTCTTTGTGAGAAGAGGACTCGAGTCATTGTGACTTGGACTCAAGTTGACTCAAGCCGCTGTTTTGAAGACTTGTGACATGACTTGACAAAAAATAAAAGACTTGAGACTTGACTCGGACTTGGAAGTTAAAGCCTTGGGACTTGACTTGACTTGAGACACAATGACTTGAATGACTTGAGTGTCATTCACATCATGTTTTCAGTGTGAATATAAAATTAATAAATTAATTTAAAAAATAATGTCGATTACCCGGTAGGAGCACAGGCTGAGAATGGCGTTGTCATGATTGTTCGGTCAGTTTGGTGGAACTTGATTTATAATTTATTTGCAAACATTAACCCCAGAAAACATGAGCAAACATTCTGACCGGTTCATCACAAGACCGACTGTACGTTTTATGAACGAGCAACACAGGGTTACATAAGCTAAATGGGTGATTTTGGCCGCTGCCTTGGTTAGTGTGTGTGTGTGTGTGCGCGCGCATGCATGGTCGTCCCTGCAAAGTAAACATTGCAGCGATGAAGTCAATGTTTACTGACAGTTACTTATATCTTGTCTTTTCACTTTATTAAGATCAGATTCTGCAGGTACAATTACAATAATAAAGTGACTTGACTTGGACTTGACTTGACCTATTACAGGACTTGACTTGACTTGACTTGACATGACATAACTTGTGACTTGACTTGACTTGACTTAACTTGCCCAAGAAAAAATGACTTGAGACTTACTTGAGACTTGCACATGTGTGACTTGGTCCCATCTCTGTTGTTCTGTGTCTTTCATAGTCATTTTTTTGTCTCCTTGCAGTCATTCTGTATGGTTGTTTTGTGTCTTTTTAGTCACTTTGTATCTCCCTGTGGTTGTTCTATGTCTTTTTGTAGTCATTCGGATCTCTTCGAGCTCATTCTGTGTCTTACTGAGGTAATTTTGTGTTTGTGCCAGGTAATTTTCTGCCTTTTTTGCTTGTTTTTCTGTTGCTTTATAGTTGTTTTGTGTCTGTTTGTGGTTGTTTTGTGTGTTTTTGCAGTCGTTTGGATCTCTTTGACATAACTTTGTGCGTTTTGAGATAATTTTGTGTTTCTTTAAGGTAATTTTGTCTGTTTTAGTGGGTCTCTGTTGCTTTTTAGTAATTTTGTGTCTCCTTGCAGTCATTTTGTGTCTCCCTGTGGTTGTTTTGTATCTTTTTGTAGTTTTTTGGATATCTTTGTAATTATGTCTTGCTAAGGAATTTTGTGTTTCTTTTGCTTGTTTTTCTGTTGCTTTATTGTCATTTTGTGTCTTTTTTGGTCCTTTTTGGGCTCCCTGTGGTTGTTCTATGTATTTTTGTAGTCGTCCGGATCATTTTGTGTCTTACTGAGGTAATTTTGTGTCTTTTGCTTGTTTTTCTGTTGCTTTATAGTCATTTTGTGTCTCTTTGTGGTTGTTTTGTGTCTCTCTGCAGTCATTTTGTGTCTCCCTGGGATTGTTTTGTGTCCTTTTGCAGTCATTTGAATCTCTTTGATGTAATTTTGTGCATTCTGAGGTTATTTTGTTTGTCTTTCGGGTAATCTTGTGTCTTTTTTTGCTTGTTTTTCTAGTGCTTTATAGTTGTTCTGTGTCTCTTTGTGATTGTTTTGGGTCTTTCTGCAGTTTTTTGGATCTCTTTGAGGTAATATTGTGTCTTTTTTGGTGTTTTTTTCTGTTGTTCTGAAACGCCAATTGGATGTTTTTGGTTTTCTTGCCTGAATTTGCGTCTTACATCTAAGAAAGACTCTGATGTGACGAGAGTCAGTCTGTGTGTTGGGAAATGAGTGTCCGTGTTGAAGACTGGCTGGAATTAAGCCTTAAATCTTATCGTCCTTGGCACAGGGGACGTGACATCTCATCAGGTCAGAACAAGTCAAGGAAACCTCTTTGCATCTTTGTGATATTATATTTCAGCTTCCCTTTCCATTGACAGCTAAATCAAACAGCTAAGACCGTGTCATGTTATTCTTTTGTGGGGTGTGGACAGCTTAAAGGTTAGAGAAGTGAACTTGTGAACAGAAGATCACTGGTTGGAAAAACCCGCCCTGACTGGGAAACTGTGATAGAGGAAACTGGTTTTAGAATTCAGGGTGGATCAGACTGTAGTTTAGAATACTGTCCAAGAATTTTTATTACTTTAAAAAACACAAGAAACAAATGTTCATCGTACACATAGCAATTATATTCAGCATGAACTATCCTATATTATTATCATTAATAATAATAATATAGCCTATCAATAACATAATATAAATGCTTAAATTGTTCACACACTGTTATGTAGTCATAAGCAGATTTAAGGACATTTTTTCAGTGTTTATCAATGTATTTAATGATGTATGATTACACATAACGTCACATCCTTACAGTGTGTTAGAGAACATACATATTAACTGCTTATGCACGTGCACAAATCATTCATGGGCGGCTTTAAAACCGTTTATAAATATCCAGTTACTAGATTTATCACAGGATTATTAACTCATCCCCATGGCCTTTATTAGTTTATAGAGTGTGCTGAGGTGAAACAGAGCATACTGGGTATTTATGAATAAATAGGTACTTCATAAATGACTATGATTAATTTAAAAAAAATAGACTTGATAAATTAACACTTTATATGTCATGTTCATATAAAATGCATATTTCATATCACCACAGCGGTGTTAAACTAGATTAAATGGTGGGGGAAAAAGTATTTACTCATGTATTGTATATAAGTACAGTTTTGAGGTATTTGTACTTTACTTGAGCATTTCCATATTCTGCAGCTTTATACCTCTACTCCACTTCATCTCGCCACCACCCAGAACAGTGGCGTAAGGTATTTTGCCCCACTGCATGGTGTTATGACAGGCCCAATAGTGTGCGCTATCGTGGACATATCATCTCGTCACATGATCAGAGACTTGACATTGGATTACATTAACATACATATAAGCCAGCAGTGTGTGTCTGTGTATCACAAAAAATACCAAAGATAATGAGAAATTATCAATTTAATTTAACAATTTAATAGTTTATTTGGATTTAGCATATAACCTTATGATAGATGCTACTGACTTTTTTTTTCTTTTCTTTTTTTTACAAAAAAAGAAACAGAAACATGATAGAGATGGGTTTGCCTTTCTCAAGGGCCTATATGGCAAATGGAACCGTTTTTGTTTTAATGAGAGTTCTCATTTGAAAACAGTAATATTTCCAAGGTGGCAATCAGTCATAAGGGCCCATTTTCCACCCAACACATTGTTCAAGGGCCCACTATCTATGGGCCCCCCACCTCATGGGCACCAGTGCCTACACTGTCTATATTTATACCCCAAATGAGATATATTTTATGATCCTGATCGGCTTATAAAATGAATCCACTGTAACCAGCTACAGATGGTTGTAATGCTTTGGCCTCTTTTTTGTTGTTGTTTTCTTTCTTTCTGAGGTAATTTTGTGTTGTTTTTTTCTTTTTTCTTTTGGTTGTTTTCTGTATTATAGCCATTTTGTGTCTCCCTGTTGTTGTTTTGCCCCTTTTTTGTCATTATTTTGTGTCTCTTCACAGTTCCTGTGCTTCTCCGTGTGGTCTTTTTGAGTGTCTTGTTGGTTGGTAAGTGATCCTTCCACAGGTTCATCTACAGAAACCTTGTTAAGACTTTTACCTCCTCTAGATAGTTAAGTTTAATCTTCTTCTCTGCGCAGCCAAAACGCAACCTGTAAGACTCATAGTTTCTTTCCCACAGCCATCAGCACACTTAATAAAACAAAAATCCCCCCAAAATTCCCACTGCCATTCTGCCATCCACTTAGCACTTTGCTGCACTTTAAATACTTTTATATTTATTTATTGCATTTTTATCCTCACTGAATGCCCTGTGTGTTGTGTTTTTATGTGTTTTGTTGAAATGCATCACCTAATTACTAATTTCATTGTATTCCTATGCAATGACAATACAGGCTTTCTAGATTCGAGAAGAAAAAAAAGTTAATTTGTTAACTAATGATGTTGAAAGCTGACAGTGAAATGTATCTCGTGCCTCTGACGCATCTCACTCTGTTAGGTTGTTGTCAACATGAACAACACATGTCTTGTCAGGATTGAGCAAACATCTGTCACAGGTGAATGCTGGATTAAAACACATTTAGTGTATTGGCACTCTTCTTGGGAAACAGTAAAAGCCAATATCTCTGACCACCAAAACATACTAGTGTTTACTGTCTGACCGTCTATCTCTTTAAGTCTTTTTGCTTATGGAGACATTTGTCCTCCAGCTGAGCACATCACTCAGTAGTACTAGCTGCTCTAGCCTCGACTCTTGCAGACATACAGTATTTGATTACAGCAACAGGCTGATTGGATTACAGAAGGCACTGACTCAAATACCTACAGCAAACAGAGCAACTGGAGAACTTCCTGCTGGGGATGAACGAGCAGAGAGGATACCAAATATTTAGCGCAGACAAACATCAATGGGGTCAGCCTGGCTTATCACACTGAAATGATTTGCTCAATGACGCTATACCTTCAAAACCTATTATGACTTGTTAACATCTCCAGTGTCAACCATGCATGTAAGGATTATTTCTCTTGAGGCTGATGCTGTTTGTCCCAGTCAGAGATGTCGTGTGGATTAATTAATCAACTGTATTATTAGTCTGAAAACTTCAACTGAAAAGACTGTAAGTGGGGCAAAGGGACTGTGCAGGGGTGTCATAACTAAATTTATTTCACCTTAAGATACTGACAGATGTTGAAATTTATGGTGCTCACATTTATCAAGTGTTTGATTATCTGTGTAATACTTGGTACACTGTTTAAAGGGACAATTCACCCCAGAATCCAAAACACATATTGTATATCTACTGCACCACTGAGCTAGCTAATGTTACAGCTCAGCCAAGAAGAACACTAATGTGTTAATGTTAATGTTTACAGCTCACGCTGTCACGAGCATGAGCCTCCATGAGTAGATGCACGCCTCCTTGGTGATACAGTTGCCGGATGTAGTTCACAGGAAAGAAAATTGTTCCTACGTAAAAAGAGAGATTGCTGTTGAATTTTTTGAATGTATTTTTTGGCACTTTGAGCACCACAAGTTATGTGCCACCTAGTTTTATTATATACAAGAGAAGACAGACATCTCCACAGCCGATATCTAACATCAACAACTAACACATAAAAACAATCTTGAGTAATTAAAGAACTACAGGTGAAAGAGGAAATATGTATTTTTGATTTTAGGGTGAACTGTCCCTTTAAAGGTCCAGTGTGTAGGAATATATTGACAGAAATTGAATATAGTATAACAAGTACATCATTGTGGGGTTTTTTATTCCTTAGAATGAGCCGTTTACATCTGCATAGGGAGCAGGTCCCCATCTATGGAGATCACCATGTTGCACCACCATGTTTCAACAGTAGCCCAGAATGGACAAACCAAACACTAGCTCTAGATAGGGCCATTTCTGTTTCCATGCCAGCCACTGTTGATGGCAGGGCCTCTACGCTGACAGCCTCGGAAAAACACAGATTTTTTTTAACATGAAACAGCTACCCGTTTAAATCATTATCAGAGGAAGAGACCTCTGGGGATAATTTGGCTCTGTGTAAAAACCTCCTGAACAAAGAACAATAATTTGGGAGGCACAACAGGAGAGAGACAGACAACTCAGACTTTTAACTGATCACCTCTCAGGATAACAGACCACTATAAAGCAGAGATCAGCAGGGTCATGTTTTAAAACATCTACACCTAGACTAACAGAGTTCACTGTCATAAATAATGGCACTGACATTCTACCTTGCTTTTACAGACACTCAACATTTTGACATCAGAACTATTACAATACAGCTGCAAACAGCTTCTTGAGGCACCTCTCTGCTGCCCTCATGTGACAGTTGCCTGCAAATCTCACAGTTCTTTCATACAGCAGACGTTTTGACTTGTCCCAACGGGAACAACATAGGTAATCAAATCGATGATGGCTGAATTCCATTAAGCTGCTTTCTGCATGCTGACTGTCACTTTCACTGGGAACACTTGAATCAACGGAGCCGTTGTTATGACTATCAGCAGCACTGATGCTTTTCCTACTGTAATGTTTGTCAGCCGTCTTTAGAAACAGATTTATGCATATCATTTCTGTAAAATGTGACAGTTATATATCTCTTGTTCATTTATAATATTTTGTTCTTTTTTCTGTATGTTTGAGAAAATCATCTGTTTATATACCACAAAACAAAAGGAGGCATATTATTATTAAATACATTTTATTACATAAATGACAGTTTTGACAGTCTGGCCTTCAAACATACAGACAGTGCTAAACATCACAGGTATTTTGGTTGGATGGACCTGCACAATACAGACATGCATTGCTCTCAGTCCTTTCCTGTTAGAAGTTTCATTTCATCTGACCAGACACAGACAACCACACATCCTCCCTGACTCCCCAAGCGCATCCTCCCCACAGTCGAGTCCTCTTTGCAGGGTTTCTCTTCAGCCCCACTTGAACTGGTCATCTTCTGTAACCTGCATGATTTCTGTAACCAGACCGGTGCCGATGGTTCTGTTTCCGTCTCTCAGAGTGAACCTCTGGCCTTTCTCCAGAACCATTGGCTGGCGGAGCACGATTTCCAAGGAAGTGTCCTCCCCTGGCATCACCATTTCCTAACAAAAGACAAGGACAACAGATGGGAGAGTGGTTACTGTCCTCCAATATCCTATTGTTATACTGGAGTAAATTTTCAAGTCTCTATGCAAACAAAGATAATAGGCATTTTTAGACTGGCAGAACTTTTTCTATAGTTCTATGAACCTCCATTTTTGTTGTGTTTGCAGCATGAAAACTATGATCGTTGTTGTATGCACACCATTTTGAGGGACTTTAGCTCTTATTTCAAAAGGAGGTTCTCTCCCACCTAAAGACTCAATGGTCACACTACTTTCACAGTTTTAACCTGAAACATCTTGAAGTTGAATGGCTGTTCCAAATGCTTCAAAGCGTCTACCACTGCCATGGTAATCAACGTCCGAACCAGTATTACAGTGTTTCATTTTATGTTTTTTTTTTTTTTTTTACATATTTATTTAACTATACAGGCAAATAGTCCATTAAATAGGAAATAGTAACCCAAAGTTATTCAACATTAGCATAGGCTACAGTCTATTTATTCATTTGTTTATAGGCCTACATATGAGCAAATTCATTTTTATGCTGTAATTCATCATAATTTGATTTAATTATTGGACATTTTGTAGCTCCTTTTGCATCAATAAAAAGGAAAGTTCCTGATGTCTGATTTTTTCCATTAGACTCAGGCAGCTCCCTAATAGCTGACCAAATGTTACAGCCGACAGATATCTTTCCCTTCTTCTGTAAATATTCAGTCTGATAAATACATAAAAGTTGATCATGTTAGTGCAGGGCTACCCAGAGCTTTGTATATGTCCCACAAACAATATGCATACATGCTTATAAGCAGCGCCTGGCAGAAAATCAGCTCTGCACTAAGGATTTCAGGTAAATTGGCTAGACGATGCTTTTTAAAGGTTGCTTAGCAATCTCAGACACAACCTGCCGCAACGCTCTTGAGAGCTGGCACAAAAAAGGCACAACAGTAGCCCCCAATGCCCAACCTTGCCTTTTCCAGGTGGGTAAAGATGCGGCATGTGTCCAAACTCTACACAGGCTAGTTAATAACATGTCTTCATTTCTCTGTAATGTAGCACAGTGTTAACAATGTTACTGATACTATTCTTTCTCACACCTTCAACTCAAACCATTGTGTTGCCCCACCAACATATATAATTTATTAACTAAATTAATATTGTAAACATGCAGGGGACTACTCAACTAATGGCCCTAAATGACGACTATTGGTCAACTAGGAAAATTCTTAGTCAGGGGCAGCCCTACTGTAGACTCATGATTACAATAAAAGCAAGTTTATGAATAAAGACCACAAATTAAGCTTCAAATATTTGCAGGTAATTCTCCCTGAAGCTTCAAAGCCCCAAAAAAGGCATTCAGGACAGGCCTATGAAGCAAGATGTCTGCTCCATGCACTAGCTAGGTGAACTGTTGCGGATGGGGTTCAAACGTCACACTATCTGACAAACATCCATTTACTGTCAGAATGAAACGCACACAAACCTTGTCTTTGGGCAGAACGGTCCTGCAGGCCATGTCCCAGGTAAGAGAGAACATGACTGGCATGAAGCCGCTGACAAACGGTTTGTGTCTGCCTCCCTCCTCCTTGCTCAGAACATAGACCTGTAAAACAGGAGGCAACAACATGTCCACACACAATCAGCTTTGTCAGCAGACATATGGTGTCTTTAACTCAGTGAATGACCTCGCAGTCATTACTGTGGCACCTGGCCAGTGTCACAGTTTGACTTTAAAACTGCTCTTTGGTCATTAGTCACGTAACAAATACGACTTTTGGCTTGTCAATAGTTTAAAACTAGCCATTTAGATTTACTGATTTTGTGCTCTCAGACCTGGGCCTTGACTTTCTGGTGAGCTTTGATGGATCCTGGTTTGCACATCACCATCCCTCTCCTGATATCCTCTCTCTTCAGTGCTCGGACCAGAGCGCCCATGTTATCTCCTGCCTCTGCGCGATCCAAAGACTTGTGGAACATCTCAACACCTGAGCAAAACAGGATGGACGGACATCAAAGTGAAATCCCTGTGTATACCCCAATACTCACAGAGAACACACCAATATCAGACTTGTCCTCAGCAGAATTTCTGGATCAGATATTCTTTGTCTACGCTCATTATTACACTCATCTTTTCTTCATCAATGTACAAAGTGCTAGAGGACACTTAAAAGAATGTTCCTTATACATGCAGAAAGGTGACAAATACAACAAGCAAAAAATGTCTCTGCAAGGTGCATTGGCCGCTATGAGCCAGAAACAGCTTTAATGGTCTTAGGCATAAATTCTTCACTGTGTGTTTTGATGATGATGGTTAAAGGCGCTGTCCAAGGCCCTGATATAATCTAAAATGGTCACACAGTTAGCCAGCAGACATGTGGACCCCTGCGACAATGTAAACACGAAGTATAAATTGAGCTTAATACATCAGATCATAATTTTGCTAAATCTAATCTATTCAGGTATTTTCTTTAATTTGTTACCTCTCTAGACATTTTTCACGTTTTGGTTTATGTGCTTTGTAAACAGCACAGTAGCTTCTCCTCTGAGTTTCTGTTCCTTTTTCTTTCACTTACCTACAACCACTGACTTGAAGCTGCGACTGAAGCCCACAAACTCACACTCGTCTCCTTTCTTGAGGATACCTCTCTCCAAAGTGCCGGTCACCACCGTGCCCCTGCCTGAAAGACAAGTGGTAAAACTCAAATATAGAGCAAGTATCTTTTTTCTATTACTGTCATCTACCTCTTTACAATTGTGAGTCAACTATTTGCAATCTTGAAATACAACATTTTTACAGCATGTAGTCAACTTTAGCTAGAGCCTAAAATCACAGTGTGTCCTCTGTCTCACTGCCGGCCACTATAGACCTTCTCACCAGGAGGAGATCGGGCAGCAGTTCCAGAGACAGACCCCATTCAGCAACTTCAGCTACCCCCAGTTCGTGTAAACCCCAGTTTCGGGGGACTGGACAGCACTAGCTCCCTGCTCGATCAGCGGACTTTCTGTGGCTGCCGTCTCACAGGTTGGCCACCAGCCTGGCGTGACGCTGGGCACTGGGGGGTTTGCACTGGCCAAATTTGAGGTGCTGCAGCTTAAGGTCTTACTCCAGAGCTACTGCCCGCGAGGCAGAGGGATTGTGGGGTGGCTAATAAGCCAATTCTTGTCTTAATGTTGTCTAACCCCCACATTCCACCAGATGCGTATTGAGCGTCTGTGCAGCGGAGCCAATCCATTTCAATTCTAGTCAATGTGTGCGCTTCCACCGGCTGCGGCTGTGCTGTGTTCTGGCTCCGTCAGGTCAACAGGTCAGAGTTTTCAGACATCACTTCACCCTGATGACAGTGACACCATGGACGAGGAGATGTTAATCATGGAGGTGCACCGAGATGTCTTCCTACTACTCCTCTACTTTTATGGTTCTGTTTATAGAAACTACATCTTGTTATATCGCACAATTATGCGTGAATTCGCAAGATCTCATGGGTCCTAGTGACTCCCACTGTCTGGCGAAGCTGCACAGCTCCGCACAGCAAACGGAGCCGGTGGGTGGTGACGGACAGCGGAGCACGCAGCGGATAACCAGCGCTACCGTTCTGCAACGGACACTTAATAAACAGTAGCAAGGAGGGGCTGAGCGAATGCTCTGTGTGCAACTCTACAATAAAATAAGATTAAATAAATCAACATGGGAAACACTAGGTTACTGTATGAAGTGTGTCTATGCTGCATTTCTTGCAATCTTTCATACCTGGGATTGAACAAATCCCTTCAATGGGCAGAAGAAAAGGTTTTTCAAGATGTCTTTCTGGGACAGGAACATAAGTATCCACAACTTCCAAGAGATTCATCACTGCTTTCACGCCAAGTTCAGGCTCTCTGTTCTGAGATGAGGACAAAAAAAAAAAAAAAAACAGTCAGTCCACACCCAGATGCCTCCCGTAAGAGAGATTTGCACAGTATTATCTAAATTATAGGACAAATGACTTCCAGTGTTCCCTCACCTCCAGGGCACAGAGGGCTGAGCCAATCACAACAGGTGTGTTCTCGCCATCGTAGCCATACTCAGTGAGCAGCTCGCGGATCTCAATCTCCACCAGATCCAGCATCTCCTTGTCTTCCACGGCATCGGCCTTGTTGATGAAAACCACCACATGCTCAACGCCAATCTGCTTGGCCAACAGGAGGTGCTCTCGTGTCTGAGGCATCTGGCCGTCTGTGCCTGCAACCACCAGGATGCAGCCATCCATCTGAGCTGTGCCTGTGATCATGTTCTGAAAACAGGAAGAGGTTGGTTTAATGAAAATGGGATTTAGCATGTTTTAAAGTAATTTCTAGCCTAAATTGATGATCTTGAAATGTGTAAGAAAGACAAGAATTTTCATCAGCTAATATAACAACAAAGCTGCATCATGTTCAGCTCTTTCTAGGCCCGGGTATGTAGATGTAAAGCAGATTACCTTGACGTAATCAGCATGACCAGGGCAGTCTGTGTGAGCGTAATGTCTGTTGGCTGTGGCGTATTCCACATGAGAGGCCTGGATGGTGATTCCTCTGGCCTTCTCCTCGGGGGCATTGTCAATTTCCTCATACTTTTTATAATTGGCACCACCAGCGTCAGCGAGCACTGAGGATCCAAAAACACAACAGAGTCACATTTCTGATTTCTTGTTTCACAAAACAAGAAAAATGTAGCTTAGACTATTAATTGTAGGTCAGTGGTACAAATTTTTCAGGTTAGACAGAAAATTCAGCGTGTTGGATTTAGTTCATCTGGACCGCTGAATAGCTAGAACGTTAGGGATTTTACCTTTCGTAATGGCTGCAGTCAGGGTTGTCTTTCCATGGTCAACATGGCCAATTGTTCCAATGTTCACATGGGGCTTGTCTCTGGTGTAGGTCTTCTTAGCCTCTGCAGCAAAGGTCCGCCGACTCAGAGGCACAGCACACTACGAGACAAAGTCAAACCCAGGGATTATACACTTACAAAATGCATGCGGTGGACTGCAGTTTGTGTAAACACTCACCACTTTAAAGGAGCTCTGCAGGAGGCTTGGCGAGGACAGCGGAAGGGCTAAGAAGAGGGAATGGAAATATGAGAATTATATAAAGTTAGATGATGGCTCAGTGTTTGACAGGATAATCTAGTGTAGCTCGTCATATTATTCCACCATTATGTGTTCCACATAAACCCTTTAGTCACAATATAAATATTTAGACGTGTGTTAGCTACATGACAGACATTGGCTAAGTGTCTCACACATCTGGTCCAATCAAAGTCTAACGTTAACTAAACAACAAGGCAAAGCATCACTGACATTTTTGATGATAGGGATGGGACTGTGTCAGATATACAGGTTACGTCACGTAGCTAAAAGCAGCTCTGCAGCAGCTAACACTAAGCTAACAACCATTTGAACCAGACTCCAGTGTCATTCTATAAAATTAAGCTGATATCAGTTACCTCAACAGAGGGGATCGGTACTTATAACCTGTCTATAATAAAGCTACTTATAATCATCATTCATCATCAGTCAGTCAGTCCCCATCCTCGGCTAACGTTAGCGGCACCGCTAGCTATCACTCATTGGTAACGTGACCTTGCTCTACTATCGAAGAGACAGCAGCATATTTATTATGTTCCTACTGATGCAAACAATATATTCTGCTGATCAATTAATGGCGCTAGGCATGAATTGTCACAGATGCATATAGAGACAGTTACTATAGACGAATTAAACAATATTACCTGAGAAACACGCACGCAGTCTCACAAGCGCCGCCATCTTTGTTGGATTGGCAAATCAAAGACAACCAAAAATCCAAGAGAGTAACTGTCCAACTCCTAAGCTATCGGCCAAAGTAGGTTCGTGGTTACATGGTATCCGTCGAAATGCAAAATACTCGCGAGCCGCTTCTTGTCCGTTGTGACAAAACAACAACAACAACAATAATAATAATAATAAATATCAAATCCTCTAGTAAACGAGAGTGCCAAAGTGTGGGTTCAGTATATTTAGTTTTCGAGCTGATCGTAACTAATAATATTAATAATGATAATAATATAATAATCTTTCTTAAACAAGTTTGAAAAAACAAAGTTACAAAGCGCTTTACAGGGTTGAGCCAGAATTAAAACATTTCAGGACTAACTAAGGCAAATAGAAAAGCTGAATTGCATTCATTTCTCCAAGTCGCTTATCTTATCTGTTACACAGGGGAAACAAATATCTTTATATATTTTTCTTACCTATTTTTTTTTTTTTAGAAATGTGCAAAAGTGTAAGATCTAAATAGGGTTTTAAGCTGTTCATTAATCATGTCTCGTATAGCATTACATGTATGTAAATGAAATCACACACTGTAATGTAATGTAATACCGATATTTCATGTAACACGGTTTCTGTTTGAGGGCAAAGAAAAATAATGTTCCTTGTTTGGGGTTCTTCTCTCTCTTTACTGATACTCTCTGGATGTCGGCGTCGTAACGTAACTAGCTTACCCTAAATACGCTAATACGGAGGAGTTTGCTGTTGTGCTTTTTAAATGCTAACGTTTTATCAATGTCCGTTTTATTATATTATACTTTTGAGGGGCTAAATTAGCAGAGAAAATGTTAAGGGATGAAATGGCGTAGAGGTAAGGAAAGAAAAAAAAATAAATAAATAAAATGTAGTTTGCCAATTTAGTTCAAGGTTTACGGTACAGTATGGCAGCCTCCATAGCACTCGTGAGATCAGTTAGCTAGAACCTTCTAGCGGATTCATGTTCTTGAGTTTAAAAGGGAGTTAACTTGTCTCAACACGTTATTGTGTTCATTTACTCAACGGTGATTTTAAGGACTCTTAAAAAGGTAAGTGGAATTATCTATGAATGAAACCATGTCGCCGGTTGTGGTAAACTAAAGGGTTGTGCAGGTCTACTGTACTAATAGCACGAATCTTGTGATGTATACTAATGAGCTGTTTGATCCTGAGTTTGGAATATTATGTTAGCAGGCCCTGTCTACTGCACGTCATTTATGAATCCAGTTATCGTTGTCTTGCTGATGTTTCTTTTTCTTTTCTTTTTTACCTCAACAGTGAATGTCATGGCAGAAGACAGACATCCCAGGAGATATCCTCGGAACCTTCAGGGTGTCATGCAGCTGGCAGTGGATGCTGGATCAGCCGCAGAGGGACCTGCTCCTGTTGAACCCATGTCAGAGGAGGTAAAGGCCTGATAGTTATAGGCTACATTTAAAACCTGAGAAGTCTTTGAACAGAGCCTTCTACACCCACACATCTTGTTGGGTCCGGACCAGAGTTATTATTATTTTGTATTTTTAATTCTTCATTCATTACTTTTCATTATTTTTATTTTCATTTCATCATTTTTTTTTCTTGTCACATTAGTTTGGTTTTAGTTAGTGTCCAGAGTGGGTTTGTTATTTGGACCCATGAAGCTCTCTACCTTGTATCAAATGTAACAGATACATTCTTTTATCATGTCTTTGTCACAGAGGAAAACATGGCTGAGAGATGCTCTTGCAGATGTCTGCAAAGGGCAGATGGATGAAGTGGAGCAGATGAAGCAGTGCTTGGCCGTCTTACGGCAAGAGGGATCGAGTGAAAGGGAGACAGAAGGAGAGGATGAGAGGGATGAAGAGGATGAAGATGAGCGTGAATCAGCCTTTGAGATGCTCTCAGAGTTGTGTGAGAACCTGGACAATGCTAGAGGTTTGTAATAAATAGTATTAGAACTGACATTGACCATCAGTCTGTAGATCGGATGTTTGCATGGATATAAATACTATTGGTTGTCTCTGTCTTGACTGTGTTCCTCTGTGCTTCACAGACTTTATGACTCTCGGTGGACTGGATTTGTGCGTCTCCCAGTATCTGTGTCATGCCCAAAGTGGACTGCGGTGGCGTGCTGCACAGCTTCTTGCTTCCTGTGCCCAGAACATGCCGCAGGTGCAGGCCCACCTGTTAAGCATGGGGACACTGCCAAAGCTGCTGCAGCTGACAGACTCAGACCCCAACCCCACTGTCAAAGTAAAAGCCCTTTACGCAGTGTCATGTAAGTATCAAAGACAGAACTTGCATAAGGCTAAACCCTGTCTACTTGAAACTGGCTGATATTGATACTGATTCTTAGTTAAAGCAGAAGCATTAGTTGGTTTTCTGATGGCACTGAAAGAGAGACTGTAAAGCATTTAGACTGGATTGTAATACCATCTGCATTTATGTTGCGTGACAATCAGGTTGTAGTACGCCTCAGAACAAAACTGTAACTGCGTCCTGTTGTGACTTTAGGTCTGGTTCGAGAGCAGGAGGCAGGACTTCAGGCATTCTTGTCCCATGATGGCTTTTCAGTGCTGATGCGAGGCATACAATCGGACAGTGAGAAGCTCAGGACTAAGTCGGCATTCCTTCTGCTCAACCTGCTGACATCACATCCCGAACAAAAAGGTAAGTGTGAGAGAGAGGACGGTGCTGTTAAACTAAGCTGGGGATTTTTTAAACTTTATTTATTGTCAATAAGCTGGCACACAGCCCATCTTGTGATACTACAAGTTCTCCAATTTTTTGGCGCTATAGTAGCCCTTCAGTGCTGGGTGACGCACCTGTTCAATGGAAGAAAAGGATTTTTCTTACTGTGTGACTGCTTTCTATAAAACATACCGTGATTGTAATGATCCATTATCAAAATAAACAGATGACTTTACTTTGAGTAGCACATAGTATAGCTCATATCCAGGTCCCTTCTTCATAGAAGCAAGAATGCTTTTACATACTGGCTAAACCAGAGGGTGGTGGTCGGATTGTTTTCATCTTCTGCTTATGCTCAGCCATCTTTACCAAAACTCAACAAGTAGCCTAGCTTACAACGCACATTCACGTCCATTATATTTCAACTGGTTCAGCCATGAGGAACATGCAGCCTCAGTCTTCTGACAGGTGATCATAATGTCAAGCGTTGGATTTTAAATTTCAGATTATTTACTTTTTTGCATTGAGACATAATCCTTTGTGATGCATCTAAGAATCTGTTTTTCCCCTGCCCCTATATGTTACTGTCTTTATTTGTAGTCAGTAGTATAAAACAACTAAATATGAATTTAAATGAGCAAAAAAAATGTTTTTATACTTGCCTATATGATTCTGTGGCATATTTTAATCATTGTAAGGCTTTTCTGGTTAAAGAAGATTAAGAAATCCAAACTACTAATGTAATAGATCACACTGAGTTGAGCCACAGCCAATCCTTTTAGTAAGTCAATAGATCGAATGCTAAACTAGGGCATTCTGGAACCGTCCCTCACTTTGCCCACTTTGTGCTCTGATCAGTGACACTACAGAAATGCTGTCGACCCAGTTATAGCAGGCAATAATGTGGCTAACACTAGTTATGCTTTGCACCTCTGAGCAAATTGAGCCTCATTACAATGAGCTCTGATCATTTCATGATCTATTCAAAACAACACATATTGTTGCTCTAATCTTATATTACAATGAATGCAAAGTTGATGTCACTTGTTAAATATTTAGAACAGGAGTGCCATCCTGAAAATTGCCTTTTTAATCTTTGGTCTGATATATTTATGTTTATATTTATACCTGTGTCTGTAACTGTTTTTATCTATCTCCTTCCTGCAGACACAGTTGTCTCCATGGGTATGGTACAGCAGCTGGTATCTGTTCTTCGCACACCACACTCACCTTTTCATGAACATGTGCTTGGAGCCCTTTGCTGGTAAGAAACACTCTGCTGTTTCCATCACCCACAAGTGACTTTAATTTGTGGTTCACATTAGTAATTGTAGTCTATTGTGTGTCTGATGTCTGTATAGTCTGGTGGAAGATTGTCAGCAGGGTCTCAAAGACTGCAGGAATCCTTCTCTGGGTTTGGAGGAGATACTCAGACAGCGATCCAGAGAGCTCCAAGGAAAAGAAGAGAGTCAGGTAATTCCTATGTCTCATTCTGGTGTTGAAATAAGGTAAAACTGGGTTCACGTATTTTGTGAAATCAGGTCTACAATAGTTTAAGCCTTTTCAATTTTGACTAAAACATTTTCAGGTGGTAACTAGATGCCAAACCATGGATACTTTTATACAAGTGATTATAATTTCTAGTTCAATGCAGGTATCGGTATTTACAGATCTTTAGGATTAGACTTAATGCTTGCCAAGAAATTATTATTTAAAGTCACATTTTTGTTTCCAACAGGAAGAACTGGACTTCTGTGAGCGTTTGAAGGTTATGTGTTTCCGCGGGCAGCAATCAGATGACAATGGGATGGATCGCTGAAGTCTGGTTTACCTCACCTGTTTTGGTATCAGCGTGCAGAAGTGTAACACAACATTCAAGATCTGGATCATGAATGTTAAAGCAACGTTTTTTGTCTGTCACAACAAATGTAGTCCATATTTTGCATGTCATGCAGGAACTGGATTTTTCTCTGTAAATAACTTAAATGTATAAAATACTTTTCAAGTTAGCTGTTATTTAAGTCCATTGTTTTCAGTTGTCCATATTTTCTAACACCAAACATCTCCAGCACAGGTAGTATGCAAACCCATACCCCGATGTTAATGTTACGTGTTCAAATTCAATCTGCAACCACACCGCTACATGCCACCACTACACACTATACCTTTAGAACAGGCCTCAGAATAATGGATCATTGTTTTGTTTTGTTTTTTACACCATAATTATTTATTTATTGATTAATTATTAGCAAAACAAATAGGTGTATTTATATACATAAAATGGGCAGCTCAAGAAATGGAAAACAATGCCATAACCACATGCACAATCTTCACGTAAACATGCGTGTCATGCAAATTACAATATTTTGGTACAAATCACAGAATACAGATGTTATTCTTAGCTAATATTTGTGGAGTTTCTTTTTTTAAAATGCTATGACTATTTAATGATTATTCAAATGCAAACTGGTAAAATATCTTGACTTTGCAAACTGCTCTTTTACTTCATCTTTTGAACACAGATAGTAGCTGTCAAGCGCTGACCAGTAGGCAAATGTCTACATTTTCCTATTTTACTGTATTTGATGGGCTCATATTTAAAACTCCAAGACCTACAATAGGCAAGATTAAGATTTTACCAGAGTGATGAAGATACTTCAGACACTTGGGATGCCACAGGGATGCAGTTTAGGACCTCTTCCATTTTGCAAAATCGTCATTGTTCTCTACTGCCTTTACATCACCCACAGCTATTAGTAGCTGTGCCAAATAATATGTCACCATGACGATAGCGTTACCATGCTCCATTGGTGCTGTCACCTTGAAAATTTGCATAGCCAGTGACATGTCAGACACCATGAAGCTCAAACTTCCTAAAAGTGTCACTGTCTGGCGGGTTCTGATGGCTAATGCCCCCATCAGAGAAATTAAGGTAACGTAGACCCCCACAGCTGGAATCAGTATGTCTGAGTTTGGTGTCTTCTGCACGAATGGATATATGTAAATGTAGAAACCTCCACCAGCCAGGAACAGGATTGGATAGAGAATACGGGTCCAGGAGGAAGAAGAATGTGCTGTGTAGCGACTGGAGAGGAAGGTGAGTGAGTACAGCAGATGAGCCACAGCAAATGCACCCATTCCTGAAACAGATGTTTGAGATGTTAAGGTCATAAAATAAGTTAATGATTAAAAACGGCAGGTAAATGTATTCATTTGCAACATGCAGACTTTGCAGCTTGAATTTACATGGTTAGATTGATCACACTGAAAGACTGCCATTAATATTTGTTGATATAAATATGCAATGCACACATGTCCTCCAATTAGTAGGCCAACTTGCAGCTTAATTTGTATTTTGAAAATGTCCTACTTTTTTCCTCACTAGTGCAAACAAGGCTCTTACCATGCAGAAGAAGTTCAGGCCAAACCAGGCACCAGTCACCAACTGCAGAGAGGAGCAGTCCTCCCATCACACCCAGGACACTCTGACCTCCGTTCCATCTCAGCACCACTGCAGCCAATAAAAGAGTTGGTGCTGATTTGACACCTGCCAGCGTGATGGATGCCGGTGTGTCAGGAGTCCACAGGTAGAAGTACAGACCTGTGGCCAAAAAGAAAGGCAAAAGAGAAAAAAGGAGAGCACAGGACTAATAGAAAGAGAGGGACAGAAAGAAACAGGGAGACAAGCCACATTATGAATATGAAAAAATTATGAGTTGAGACAATTTTAGACTTTCCACGTGGAAAAAGTTGTTGTATGTAACATAGACATCTATTACTGACCAACTGTAATAGGAATAAATTATTTTAGGTACCATGTTTCTTCTCTGCCGCCTGTCATAGGCATCTGTCTCAAGGATGTCCATCGTCTCAGAGTCAGCACCGTCGTGGGCTCCAGCAGATGTCTCAGTTGAAAGAATCTGTCCTGTTACACTCCTTCTATTTAGTCTGTCTTTGCAGTTTTTTGGTCAACACCACATATAATCCTCAGATGTTCTCGTCTAGATCTACTGTCTCGAATCTCTGCCGTGTCTCTCAGTCCATTGGCATTTCACAGCAGTGAACTTTGGACGGATCCTTGCTGTCTGATTGCGCTCTGATAATCAATGTTCTCCGGGGTTTGAGTTCTCATGGACAAACAGCTGACCTTTGACCTCTCCAGCTGGAATATATTGGTGACATCAACACATGAGGGGGCAAAGTTGAACAAGTAGTAAACTCAAATACGATAACACTTGTTTCTTGCTTTGCATGTAAACGTCTGATGATCACTGGTAATGACAAATTAATGGTGGGAAAATGGCCAGAAAGTCACTTTATTTGGGGAAATATTTTGAATCATATCTTTAAAGCTTGTCATTAAAGGCATAGATTTTATTTGTCCCAACAGTATAAAAATGAAAGTAGCAAAGGAATTTTTATTTTGACAAAATTAAATACATTTCCACCATATATTGATACAGAAAAGGCACAAACGGGTGCAAACAAAACCACCACAATGCAGAGTGTTTGGAGCTAAAACTTTTCCCAATTTTCCCCATGTTGAAAATACATCTTGTTGGTGATGCAAAAATAATCATTCCTCTCTGCAACAACTGTGACAAAAGAGATGAATAGATAACTACTGTGTGTCAAGGTTGGAAACACCAACAAAGTAACACCATTCATCTTTCAAAATGGCTTAATATGGAAGCAAAAATTATATATTTTTTTAATGTTTATGACGTGACATATGACACTTTAAGAGTTGTGATCAAAGGATAATCTTTTTTTTTTTTTAAAGGAATTCACATTGCATTGTTTACATTCATTAAATTTTACTTGAGTATTTTAATCGGTTCCAGCTTCTCAAATATGTGGCTTTTGCTGATTTTCTTTTAACTTATTTTAATTCTTTTGATGTATTGAATTGATTTAAAATGTTCTGCATTGCATATGTATATTTTTAATACTCATACAGTACCCTGATTGTACTTGTCCCTCCGCCACTGCAGATTTCTCAACACTTAATACTGTAACAGAAAAAAACCTGATATAAAAGCAGTATGGTTGATAAAACAATTAAACAGAAATAATGAAATACATCATGTGTGCAGGACAAATTAAAGAAATGTAAATATGTTCATTGATGTGTAATACATGTAATGTGAGAATAATTTCTTCCTCATCTGTCACACTAAGTTTTGCTCTGTCACACTTAACAAGAGATTCTGAATGCATCTGATACCAATACTACTTTTTTAATGAATGGAGGAGGAGCCCAGCATATGATACTTGCACACACTAAAGAACTAATAATGATTAACTATGGCCTCTCAGAGTCAAACTTTGTACTGTGCAATTCCTGCAGTCGTGGGCTGGTTGTTGTGCTTCAAGTTGGGAGACACACAGCTCTGCAGGGCTGAGACATTATCTGGTGAGTAGAGCAATAAATTAATGTTATACTGGTCAAGATAGCAAATAAGGTCAAAAGCCTATGTATGCGTGTGTGTTGGTGTGTTTTGTCAAGTTGTAGGTGAACGTTCAGCACATTTGCTTTATCCGCACAGGACATGGCAACCAGCTCTTCCTCCCAAAGGATTGGAGTTGTAGGATACGGACATCTAGGTCTGAACTCTCCCTCTTAAACTCCACACAAATTTTCTGATATATTATGCTTAGAACTATGCATCTACTGTAATCTGTTATTGTGTGTGTGTGTGTGCTGTTATTGTGTGTGTGCGCGCGCTTCAGGGCAGTACCTGGTGGAGAGGATCCTTAAAGATGGAGCTGCTCTCGGTTTAACTCTGGCTTTCGTTTGGAACAGAAATTCTGACAAACTCAAAGGTGTAGTCCCTGATGAACTCATACTTGGTGACCTATCATCCTTTTCAGAAAGGTAATATAAAGCCATATAACAGTATTAGTATCTAATGTGATCTGTGTCCTACTATATGTACTATATAACATGCATCAAATGTCCACAACACCTTTTTCTATGACTGTGTGTTTTACAGGCGGTGTGATGTGATTGTAGAAGTGTGCCATCCAAAGATAGTGAAAGAATCTGGGTGTCACTTCCTGTCTCAGTGTCATTTCATGGTAAGATCCTCTTATGTTTGTTTGGGAGATGTGCTGTTTGCAAAAGCAACTCCCAGGACTGTGCTTTCTAGTTAATTTAAAGGGAGAGCTCACCCCCACATCTTAAACAATTGTCTTTCTACCAGACTACACCAGCAACTGTATCACTGCACAGAAGAAAGCATGCATCAACTGCTAACTCACCTGGCACTACTGACGCAACTAACATTATAGCTCCGTCCAAAGCTGACCATTAGGGGGTAAAAAGGGGACACTTGAGGGGGGGGCATGGAGGCCAGCAATAATCATGTTCATTCTAAATTAGGATGACCAGATGTCCCCATTTTCTGGGGACAGTTGCTGTTTTTGTTGGTCAGTCCCTGGCTGGAGCTGTCCCCGGAAATGTCCCCGTTTTTAACCACAGGGCTGCCAACTCTCAATTGACTATGACAGTCACACAATTGACACTTTACACATGCTGAAACTCCACATGTCCATTTCCCCTGCAGAGAACAACAAATGTATAACTAGTTCAATTGCATTTAATCAGCATTTATATACATACATACATACATATATATGTATATTCTGTGTGTATATATATATATATATGTACATATATATATATATATATATATATATATATATATATATATATATATATATATATATATATATATGTACATATATATATATATATATGTACATATATATATATATATGTACATATATATACAATGTACAATGTTAATTTATGTTGTTTACATGAAGAGTATGAATATTTTGGTTTAAAATAAAATTTGGTTATCTCTGCTGATATATACATACATATATATATATATATATATATATATACAGAAATATTCATACCCTTTATGTAAACAACATAAATTAACATTGTACTTGAGTAACCAGGTCATGATTTCTGGAAAGAGACATTGGTGTTGAGTTAAATGTATTTTTTTTTTTTTTTGGCACTTTGGCTCCACAAGCCGAATGCCATCTAGTTCCATATAGAGAAGGCAGATATCGCTATAGTCGATAACTCCAACACTCTGCGACTCATACTAAAACAATTTAGAATGATAAATAGCACTACAGGTAAGAGGAAACATGTATTTTTGATTTTGGGGTGAACTGTCCCTTTAATACATAAGCTGACACAAAGTTTCAGCAGTTTTAAATGTTGATTATAATAATGACATCCTCTTTTATTTCTCCTATTTTCAGGTGGGCTCACCCTCGGCCCTCTCTGATCCTGAGCTGAACCAGAAGCTGCGTCAGGCCGCTCGGCAGTATGGAAGGACACTCTACGTCCCCAGTGGTGCATTATGGGGAGGCCAGGACATTCAAAGGCTGAATGACAGTGGGAACTTGAAGGTAACACTGTGGTTTGGCAGGTGCTGTATTAGAGAAAGTGGTACAGGGTATGAGAATGACTGTGCAGCTGACAAATGTCAACTGAACAATTATTTTATTTTAGTACTCAGTAAAGTGCAGTGTCTTGTACTCAGTATGTATAGTATGTATGTAGTATGTATGTATAGAGTGTCTTCTGGTACACATTATTGTGTTCTGGTTAAACTCTTTTTTCTCTCCTGACTTGTTTTTTAGGCTTTGTTTATAAGAATGTCCAAGCACCCGTCCTGCTTCCGGCTGACAGGAGACGTCCTCTCTGACTGGACAGAGGAAGAGGGCAGGCGTGTTTTATTCAGAGGCTCAGTGGCAGAGCTGTGCCCACTTGCTCCGAACAATGTGAACACCATGGCAGCGGCAGCAGTGGCAGCAGGAACACTTGGCTTTACTAGTGTTCAGGGAGAGATTGTTTCCGACACAGCGTAAGTCTTACTGAAAGTCTGACTGACTTCATGCAGCCTGTCATATTTGCTTACCTTTCATACATCTTCCTGTCCTAGGTTAAGTGACTATCACGTGGTGGAGGTGGAGGTGACTGGGCCTGGTGGCTTCTCAGTCAACACAGTGAGGCGTAATCCAGCCAAACTTGGAGCTGTAACTGGCAGTGCAACATATAACTCCTTCTGGAATAGTTTACTAGGTGAGTGAGGCATGGCCACTTTACTTACGTAAAAGCACAGAAAGGACCTCCATTATAAAAAAAGGCCTACGTTCAAATTCCTGCTTTAGTAAAACTAGTATAAGAAAAGTGTAATAATGCTTTAAGTATCAAAATTAAGTAAAAATGCCCGTGACCCATATATTTTTTTACATATTACATGATTAGATATTGTTTATGCATCAATTCACAGAAGCCTTTTACTGATGTACCTGGATGAGGTGGAACAAGTTTTTTATTATTTACTATGATATATCCAGTGTAATTTAGTCCAGGGGTCTCCAACCTGCATGGACAACATGTGACAAATGAGTCAAAATATATATCTGAGTGGTTAAGAGATGATTGATGAAGTTGGAAAGAACAGTTTGGCTCTAAAGTTTGTTTTTTTTAATGGACTTTTCTTTTATCTTTGATCTTCTGTGAAATAGTGGATGATTTTTTACCTACTTGAGCCTCAAGCTATATTCATTCATTCATTTTCCGTAACCGCTTATCCTGTTTGGGATTCACGGGGGGCTGGAGCCTATCCAGGCTGACATTGGGCGAGAGGTGGGGTACATCCTGGACAGGTCCCCAGACTATCGCAGGGCTAAAACACAGAGACAGACAACCAGTCATGCTCACATTCACACCTACGGGCAAGTTAAAGTAACCAATTTACCTGCATGTCTCTGGATTGTGGGAGGAAACCGGAGAACCTGGAGAAAACCCACACTGACACAGGGAGAACGTGCAAGCTCTGCACAGAAGGGTTCCCCCACCCCAGGTTCGAAACAGGAGCCCTCTTGCTGTGCATCTAAAGAGTTTGGAGGTGGAATCTTAATTTGTTAAAACTATTAACAACTCAAAGACATCTGAAACGGGGCCTCAGCAAGACACTTTTTTTGTAAGGGGTCGACTGGAGAGTCCATATCTGATCTTTCATAAAATACCTGTTTAGGTCAGATTAGAAAAAAAGATCTTGAGTTGTTTGTGTGCAATAAGTAAATTGTCATCAATTCTGTTTTTACCTTTCATATTCTTTTTTCCCACAGTTTGCAAAGGTCATGGAGGACGAGTTTACTTGTGCTGAAGCGGATGAGAGCTCTGCTGAATTAACAACAACACAGCAAGGAGATCCATATTGATCAGACGGTTTATGGTGGATAAGTTGTGTGGATGGTGTCACTAGATCGGTGTGTTACTGTAAACTTTTTGTGAACTTGTGATATTTGTGTTCCAATAAACTCCATGCATAAAGAAGAAAGAAGAGCCAGTTATTTGTAAAACACGAATGGGTGTGTATATATATATATATGTATATATATATATTTAAACTTTATTATTAGTTCACCTGGTGCAAGATTGTAACAAATGATAAAACTCTTACAGGGAGTGTGAGTACGCGCCACATTGAACCATTTTCCTTCTTCCATTACAAATAGTAAAGACACACTCTAGCTCTCTTTTGTCCTTCACCTGCAAACATGGTTGCCATCTCAAGACATAGTCCCTTTTTTTAAATCTTTCGGCCAAAGCTCTTTTCCCATCACAAATAAATATCTGTCACCACCCAGGAATAATCAACATAAGCACACACAGACAAAAAGGAGTGTGAGGTTGTTCAACAGCAATCGTCACTTAAAGGCTGCAATACAGTAAGGCGTGGAAAGAAAATGAAAACACACACACTAAACATTCTCAAAATGACATCAGTTTTTTAGTTTTCTGATGCAATTTTCTTGATGTGAATGTGTGTGTGTTCTACATTTTATTTCCATTCTGGGAAGTTTTGTAGTAAACAAGGCATTTAAAAGAAAGAAAAAGATGCTACAAGGTGGACTTTAAAACACAGTATCATCATCACGCTTTTAAGCCAAAAACAAGTAAACAGAATGGGTGCTCTTTGTGGGTATTCACAGCAACTGTGACAACTGACAGCCTTTTTTAAACCAGGAAATTGCTTTGAATGTGTGAAGATGATTATCTGGTAAAAATGAGGATTGTGTTCTTTTCCCTGCTCGGACCCACTTTTGAATCAAGTATAAAAAACCCTCCAGAGACTCAAAATAACCCTCTATTATTGTTTCAAGGCTTCAGACCTACAATATGTTATCCAGTGTTAGTACACTACAAAATCCAGCAATCCTGATTTGTTTTCCGTGACGAGCTTTTAGCCCTTTCTAGCTGCTGCATTTACTCCACAAAGCAAATAACTGTTTGCACTGCTGGTGTAACTGAAAAAAATACCAAAACATATCCAACGGACAGATTTTTTCTAAAAATTTTGAGGTATGAACAGGTCGAGAAGACACCGACAGTGATGCAGTTTTTCACAACAAGCTGATATTAAATTTATCACTCACAATCACACAACTGCATTCATTTATAAAATACATGGATGACTTTAACGATTGCCACAGATAGAGTTTCAATAGTGAGGTGTAGCATTTACTCTGTGTGTGTGTGTGTGTGTGTGTGTCTCAGTTTTTGTCGCTTGTGACACCTTCGCTGTTTCCATTGGCCCCCGGAACTGCAGTGGACTTGTTTTTCAATGGCATGACGTAGGGCTGGCGGATGTTCACCCGGTCCTTCTCTGCCTCCAGATCCTCATCGTAACGTTCGTCCTCATCGTTGTCCTCAGCCTCGCTGTGGCGAGGAGAGGAGTGGCGGGACAGAGCTGGAGACGGTGGCACAGAGGCTGGTCGGGGGTAACGGAAACCCGAGGTCTGAGGAAGAGAAAAGGTGTTAGAATTGCAATCAGTGGGTGGAAGTGTAAAGACTTAGGCCTAAAACTATTTCTTGTTTTTATCCCTTCACCTTGTTTTTGAGTGCCACCTTGCCCCTTGGAATAGAGTAACAAAGGGTCGGGATTGAAATCTTCCTCTATGCAATGGGACAACCCTTAAAGACCCTGATCATCATCAGTAGTCTTTGGTGCTGATGTTTGTGTAAAAAGATGCATCCAGTAATGCCGGACTTGTCTTCTGCCATTTCAGGAAGCTCGCTATTTGTATACCACCTAAGTTTAATTCAATCGATCAATCAAGCAAGTCATCAAGTAAAAATGAACACTGCTTCATTACCAGCCACCAGCACTGCTCTATGGGCTAAAATTAGCAACTCATTATATGCCATCAAAAGGGGGGAATGCAACATGGAAATATGTCAAAATGTGGCACAGTTATGCACCAATCAGCAATAACAACATATCCTTATGCTGAATTCCATTTACCTCAAACGTTGGAGCTGGGAATGACGTCGAATTGATTACATTACGGTACCATATGTTGGAAAACTTAGATGTTGTTAGTAATACCAGTTCAAGCCAGGTCAGCCACAGTTAGCAATGCCAGCTGATATGAATGCATTACGCTGTATTCTGCGCATCCAAACACAGTAGTAACACGTTCACAAACAGAAGTTAGACAGTAATGTGTGTTCAACTGTTTTAATGACACACAATGACGGAAGTGCTAATACACAGTATAATACTATAGCTTTCAGTACTCTTGATACGTGGAGGAGCCATATTTGATTTTTAAGCTGGGGTTGGTGAGGTTCCTCTGACTTTCCGAGACGTAAATCCGACTTTCGGAGGCATTCCAGTTGACATTTTCAACGGGGGACTTAGAAATTCTGATTCAACATTGAACATTCAACTAAGATAATACCATGGTTATCATAATTTATAAATCTTTATTAATGAAAAAATATACTTGTTAGTTTCTTTTGTTGCTCATACAGCCATCTTCTCAATGATTTCTCGTAACACTCAATCTGAAGTGTGCCTCTGGAAAAGCCTACGTTTGGAGGGCTAGAGTCGGGACACCCTACCCCACCCTACCCCCGAAACAGAGGAGTAAGGGTTAAGTGGTAGGGGCAAGGGGTGTATTGGGATTGGGCCTGAACGCATAACAATAAACAATGAAAGCTTACTGTAAGTAAGTTCACTTACTGAGGTGGGCTCATGAAGTTCATACATGTAGGTGTCAGGGAACGCTTTAGCCAGGGCCATATGACGGGCAGATATATAATACTATAGCAGAAAACAAGAAAAAAACAACAACATTAATTCATCTTGAAGAAGTCACATGAACAATATGAGTCTGAATGAATGAATGAATGAATCTTACCCTGCCGAGGTATCTCCAATCCAAGAGCTCGCTCAGACGCTCAGTGCGGTTCCTCTGGATGATCCGCTGGCGCCGGCTCTGCTTGCAGAACTGAAACAGGAAGGACGTGAGCTGGTTACACGACTCGTCGACCCCCCGATATCGCCGGTCCAGGATGTAAATACCTGCAAAAACAAACATAGTGATGTGAAAGACAGCATCAGTTATCCCTTCACATCTTTTAAAAGTCAAACTTTTGAGAATTTAACAGATAAAGTATGAGAAACGCACCATAAGCTGAGGGGTCTGCTATGTGTTCCTCCATGAAGCAGCCAAATCCTGACAGGTTAGTTGAGATTGATGGAATTCCCATGACTGTGCACTCAGCTGACAGTAACAGAAAGTAAAGTAAGTATATAATATATCAACAGACATAAATACACCTTGTCAGCACGCGCTAGTCGTACCTGGAGTGTAGCCCCAAGGCTCATAGTAAGAGGGAAAGACGCCAAGGTGACAGCCTCTTACAAACTCCTCATAATCCATCGGAAGTAGTGGAGAGGTGGACGAAAGGAACTCTGGATGGAAGATAATCTAAAGAAGGGAGAAGCTGTTCAGTATCAGCCCCAGAATATTTGAGTAACTGCCAGAGCAAACTGTTTGACATACCTTGACGCGGTCAGCGGAGCTGTTGAAAAGGCCGATACGGCGGACACAGTTGAGGATTGGATCGCTGCTGTCCTCCAGCATGTTATGGGTGCAGATTGGAGGCTGGCATTGTCTCTGAGTCGCGAAGATGGCACGCTTCATTATGGTGAAGTCCTCTTTGTCTAACATCTTCGACACATCTGGCAGCTGCCCGCTGATGAAAGCACTTTGTTTTAGACTTAAAGGAAACTTGGAAAATGACTACAACTAAAGATTTATTAGTAAGAATTACCGCTGTATAGTAACAGGACTCACTGAGCTTGGTATCTCCCACCCCCATGTTAACCTCACCTACCCCTTGGACGTAACGCCTCACGTAAACCGCCTATTGGACACTTTATTTTTAAATACAGTGGTGCATTTCTGGTGCAGGAGTTTAACTTTGTAGTTACGCTTCCTGCTGTAGAGTGACTAACGGACAGCTACTTGACAGAGACAGCAAACTAGCTCTCTGACATGGCCAAACGCAAGTATGACAGTGAATGTATTAAACTGTGTGGACCTGGAAAGGAGAAATCTGGATCCCGTGGCTGGAGCAGTTGGTAACCACTGCCTTAAGGTGATCCCTGAACTCCATCTATTTTGAAGTATCATGGCTTTTTTCAATTCCAGGATTTTGTTTTCTTAACCAACTGTTGATTGTCAAAGGGTAGCCAAACAGCCGCCCTGCCAAGTTACTGATAATACTCTGGCTGCTGCAGACTTTGTTGTGTATATTACAGTGTATATGGGAAACCAGCCGCATGTGTCTGTAATGCTGACTGTGTGCGCTCTGTGATGTGTGTGTGTTTGATCTGTGGGCTTATTAAATTTTGTTGGCTTTGTGTGATAGGCAGGATGGCAATCATGCACCCAAAATCTGCCAAAGTGCACACACAGCTGACTAAGAAATTAGCTGTTTGTTTTGTGATAACTCTCCCTCTATTCTGTTTGTTCGCTGCATTGGCTCCAAGACACACTACCCTACATTTTGTGTGGATATGACAAAATAAGGTTATTTATGGTGGCGGGAGTGTCATGCAATATCCCCCAGTCAGTCTAAGTCACACCCAAGCCACCCCCTTCTTCAGATAAATAACAAACAGTCCTGCTTTTGATATTTAGTGGGTTGTTTCTAAATATCTTTATACTTTTTACTTGATGGTGTTATAAAACAGGTCATTCCACATCTTACATGCTAAATGAAGTAGACTAAAAGTGGTAAACTTACACTAAAAGTGACTCATAAAGTTTCTTTCCAAAACGTTCCTTCACAGTCTGAGCAGTATCCCTGTCAGGGACAAAAAAAAAGAGAGAAGATAGAAGTGTATTAATCAGACAACTACAAACATGTTTCCAAGTTGAGGTCAAATATGAATGACTGTATCACTGGCTGTCTGGCTCACAATGTACACTTTTAGTTAGATACCTTATCTCCTTGTTTAACATGAGACGAAACCTCACCAGAGCTGTTTCCTGACTGCTTGGCCCTTCAAGGTCTCAACGTTGAAGTTGTTTGTCCGAGCTGGCATGATGAAGAATGCAATGACGGTCACGTCGCTGTGATTGACCTGAAGCAGGCAGACCATACAGGAATATGAGGTTCAATTTTTCTAAATAATTTTTACATTCAATTTGTATAATTATATTTAAGAAAGTTACTGAAATGTGGTAATAAAGGCAGTGAGACAAACAGTAAAAGCAATAACAATACAAAACCAACTACAATTAGAAGGGCACTCAGAGAGCGCAGACATGCACCAAGGCCAACAGTCCAGTCTTCTGTGATATGCAAATCTGCAAGCATGATCACTATGTCTGGATATATTATTTCCAAAACTATTACAACTAGTTGACAGAAGATCAGAATGACATGTGGTTGAAATGAAGTGTAAACTTTAAGGTCAATATCTCAGTATTCTGGCTATGTTTCACCATCTGTTGGATTTTGAGATGTATGGCATTTATTCCACCAAGGCCAAATGCCCTATCTTGCACTGTCTGATAAAAAGGAAGTACTTTGTGTATCCTTCCCATGATTTCCATCTGCTCCAAAATATAATGCATTCTTCCTTGGCCCATGCCACACTCTTCCACTAAGTTTCATGAAAATTGGACTGGTAGTTATTCTGTAATCCTGCTGACAATCAGGCATACAAACCAGCTGAACTGAAAACATGACCTACTTGGCGGAGGTAACAATGAAAGGGAAGAAGAAGATTCAAATTCAATTTTTTCCCCACTCTGTTGTGTGAAATACAGCCGAATGCCAGCCCGAAATACACACATGCCCAAACAGGACCTATACATGCATTAAATGGAGAGATATCCGAGCAAGGGTTCTGCCCATGGACAGGCACCCTGAGCAGTTGGGGGTTCAGTGCCTTCCTCAAGGGCACTTTGGCAGCCCCCAGGATGCAAACTGGCACCTCTCCAGCTACCAGTCCATGCTCTGTATTTGATCGGGACGGTGACTTGAACCAGCAAACTTTGGTTCCCAACCCGAGTCCCTGTGGACTGAGCAACGGGCGGGGGGACTAATTGATCACCTAAGATTCACCCTTGTCCTTCTCACACACACACACACACACACACACACACACACACACACACACACACACACACACACACACACACACACACACACACACACACAAACAAACTCTTGAACACATGTGTGCATCTGTTAACACAACTACACAACACACACTTACTCTCAGTAGATAGTTGAGTCTGGCTAAAGCTTCCAAGAAGAGGTCAGCTCCTTTGTTGGAGAACTCATACCTTCCGGCAATAAAGAGGAACAAACACTTGTCCAGGTTGAAGTCAAGGTGCCTGATCAAACACAAACCAAAGCCTGTCACAAGAGCTGCATAAGTGTGGCACATGCATGCACATGTTTTAAAACTATGTTCTTCAGAATTTGATTTGCCTCGTTCTTATCAGAGAGAATTAATTCAATAAAAAAGCAGTAAGCAGTAAGAAAACTCAGTGAAACAACCAATTTCAATTTCAGCTCTTAAATTTGTGTGTGATGTATGTTGCGGGGTGTCCGACCCGTAGAAGTGTCCTCTGACGAATTCCTGAATCCGATTCTTGCTCTGAGCGTGGAGGTTTTGAAACTCATGCACGGCTGAGAACTTCTTCACATTGAGCCCATTGGGAGTAACAATGTCTGTGCGTGATGAGAGGGATAAAGGGCATTGAATGAAAAAAATTTAAAAAGACGCAGAGAGATAGATAAATCAGTTAAACTTTTGTTAAGTATCCAACTACCTGAGTAGCTGATTATGTTCATCAAAATGATTTAATTCAAAACATTTAATATGAAAGCAGTGAAAAACGCACAATATCCTCACACATTAAAACCTGCTTGCCAGCCAGTGACAAATAAGGACAGGAAGTCTCTGAATTTCACTTTCTCATTCACCTCCACACACCTGGTTTTCTCTTGAGCAGATGCTCAGCCTCAATAGCTGTGATCTGTGACACAGTGGTAAAGACGTGGGCACAGTGAGCAGCCGCCCGCTCCAAACAGTAGCGGTGGTAGATCTGTCTATCACCTGCTTCCTTATCCACATTGAACTGAATGAGACACACACAGGAGAGAGACCATGTTAAGGAATTCTTGTTGAATATGTATGTAATAATCTTTTATAATAATAAACCAACAGATAATATATATTATTAAATTATACAGATATAATAATTTACCAACAGAAAGACTGTTAAATGGCCTCTTTCTATTATTTTACATTTATAACATTCCTGTGTAGTAAAATGTGCACACACGTACATCTGCAAGTTTGTTATAGAAGTCCACATTTCCAGCACACAGGTATCGACCCAGCAGTGTGGCATGAGTGGTGAAGATGGTTGCAACAGGCAGCTGTCTGTGCCTACACAACACCAGGCCCAGACCGGCCAACCACTCATGGAAATGGGCCACGATGTGTGGAGGCTCCTCACTCTGGGCTGCGTACTGCAATATGAAGGAAAACAGGGTGAATATGGATTACAGCCAAACACACACAAACATGCATTTAAACTTATTTTTCATGTGTCTTCCACAATTTTTACATTTCAAGCCTTCAGATTATTAAGATATCAATTATGAGACCTTTTCAAGGACCTACCAGTAATTCGTCTTCTCTCTGCACATAAACATGCAGTATTGAACCTCTTTTTCTGTCGCAACATGGCTAAAACATTTTATATTTAATCTTTATAAATATGTGTGAACTGCTGACCTCTCCTAGGAGCCAGGCCGTCAGGAAGCCAAACAGCACAGCATCGTTGGCCTCGCGGTCGAACCACGGCACGCCAATGTCGCATAATTCCCACAACTCGCTCTTCCAGGTGTCCAGAGACCAGGCGGTGAACCCCACATCAATCAAAACAACATATGGACTGCCCTCAATAAGCCACCGCCCAAAGTAGACCTGCGAGGAAATGACGAAAGGGTGAGTAGTTCTTTATGTCAGAAAGAGCTGCAAAGAAGTTGTCAACTATGAAATTGATTTCCAACTAATTTTATACTTGATCAATCAGTTTAAGTCAAAATTCTCTGATTTCAGCTTCTTAAATGTGAATATTTTCTAGTTTCATAACTCCTATATGACAGTAAGCTGAATTACCTTTGGGTTGTGGATAAAACAAGACATTTCTGGATGTCATCTTGAGCTTTGGGAAATACTGATCAACATTTTTCACCATGTTATAGACCAAACAACTAATTGATTATCCAGTAAATAATCTACAGATTAATCAACAATAAAAATAATTGTCACTTGTCACCTAATCTCAAACACCACCGATGGATGAGGGCATATTTTCCCCTTTTTACAATTTTTACTCAATTTAGTGGTAAAAATTATATGATTTGTCGTTAATCACTTGCAGAATCATCATTTTCAGACAAACACAATACAAACAAATCAAATCTTAGGAAACATATTCATTTTGGCATCAAGAGTTGCAGCTGCTACTGCAAGTTCTATTTTTTATTACATGCCTTAATCAGCTATTTCATTTTATTTCAACATGTAGATAAAAGGGTTCGACCTTGTGTCTCTTATCTAATACTACTGTATTTGCAAGGCACTCATCTCACTATCAAAAACATATTCCAACCAAATCATTCAAGGTTAACCTTGATGAGATTTGACTTCCTGACACAGATTCCCAATCGAAGAATGTCTCTTCAAACTTCAATTATGACTACTGCCTACATTGCACGAAAAGACTTTGGAAATACTTTTGAAAGACTGACATCCTCTCGCATCGAAAGACAATGTAAGTTTTTATTCACATACTATAAGATCTTGAAAAGACTGGGGATCGTGCAGGGTCACGATTTGCAAAACTACAACTAGATTCCTTTGGAGATTATTTCCCATCCTGATCCTGTTGGAAATCATTATGCCAAACTCCCTTTAGGAGTCTGTCTGCAAAAACCCATAACTCTAGAAACATAAGATAAAAGCCATCATATGTTGGCAGCAAATAATTCATAAAGATAAACTGAATTTGTGTAAAAAAAAATTGGATTTAGTTGCGTCATCTTGCAACCAGCCTCCATTGGTTAGCTCCACTATTTTTGTGGGAGAGGACCATGGAAAGGCATGAGAGGCAAACTGTTTCAGAAATGAAGATTTCACTAAAATAAGTGTCGGTTGGTTAAACAGACACATGCAGAATTAAACACTGACCCTACCAGTTTCCACAGGACCCGAGAACCATGTTCTTTCACCTCCCTGGAGTCCCCTCCATGTTTACCATCTACCTAGTTTGCTGCATCCTGTTTGGTGCTAGAGAGAGCGCAGCTATTGGCTGTTGACAATGTTCACATCATTGAATTTCAGTATTTTATGAGCCAAGACTAAAAACTTTCGATAATATTAAACATATTTGATTTAGTCAGAATGAAAGGATGAGAGGACTCCGACACTGAAGATAAGAAAAAAACATTTTAAACCAAACTAACTGAGCTCTCGTGCTGGTCTGTCCTGAGCCTAAATGTCACCTGATTCAAGGTAAACCTGATAGGTTTGTTTGAAAAGGCTGTGCTATCACTTTAAAAGAGTCCCACTACCACTTCTAGCCTTGACCCATAATTCCACAGCACTCCCACAGTGACACAGCACAAAGATTTAAAGGTATCACACACAGACACACCACACACACACGCACAGGCAGTCATCTATTTCTGGAGTGTGTTTTTGAAAGAGAGACAGAGAGACACTGATACAGCCTCTAACCTTTGTGAGGAAATGTCACTGGGTTTAAAGATGTGTGGGTGGGTCGGACATGAAAGAGGGACTAATGATTAGCTCTAACTTATTTTCAAGCGTAGAGCATATTCACCACATAATCCTTTTAACTATGTGTTGTGAGAATGACTGTCCTTGAGAGGAACCTACAGATTTAACTCAGAGGGGTATGTGTTCACTGTGTACGTGTGGTATTACCTTACACCCACTGGAGTTCATCTTGTCAATGGTTCTCTTCAGCACGGGGTTGGTGGGCTCGATTAACTCCACCTGTGTGCGCACGTTGCTCTCTACGTAGGGACCCACCAGGAAATAGTTCTCCCCCCATTCCTCTGCGGTCAGACGGGCTTTGGTCTGGATGACGGTATAGATGCCTCCAACTTCACACATGCAGCAAACATGCCACACGTACGCACATAAAATCGAGGCAAAGATATAATGTGATTCAACCTGATATATATGGGGCATATGATGACAGGTCTCTTTTGCAATTTGAACATTACTGAGGATTATAACCTGAGTAAATAAACAAGATTAGACATGAAGATGCATGGAAAACAAAAAGTAGTTTAGCGAGGACAAAAACTAAGTTTAGTGAGTGACATATTTTTTTAATCAACAAACTTGTTCTTCCAACTTTTCCTCACACACCTGCAAGGTATATACAGATGAAAATTCCAAAAACACACACGTAAACACACACTTGCCTTTGTTTGCGACCTCCCACGCAATTTCAAAAAGAACAGCATCTTCTAATTCAAACTCCTCGTCCCACTCCTCCAGTCCTGACAGGGACGTGACAGAGAGGCTGCGAGCCAGCGGCATGCTGTTTGAGAACACACAGAACACACTCAGCTGAGATGGGAGCACTTGAACATTAGAGCTGCTGTCAAGTGCTGCCTCATACAGTTAATTGGTTTGTTTCAATGCGACTTTTGAATCTGAACTAATGCTTTTTAACACCAAAGTCATACAATATTATAAGCAAACTAGGAGGCAGCAGTAGACCAGCAGTACCTGTGTTCAGTGGTGTTAAATCACTGGGTTTTCTCAATGGAGTCTGGCTTTGAAGAGAGCGCTATAATGACTTCAGTTCCCCATCATAAATTGCTGTCTGGCTGCAAAAAGTAAGGCAGTAAAAATATTCTAAATATAGCATAGACTTAAAATGATACTGATTTCTTCAGTAGGTGGGACTATTTTTAGGTGGTTAAAATACATTATATTGCCACCCCCCTCCACAGCAGTACATTGCTCAGCTTCCTTGTTGGTACACCTGCCTAAAGCCCACCTCCAAAAGGGATATGCTGACCGATATCTACTGTATGTAATAAAAACACTGACTATGGACGAGCACCTCATACAACCCCACTTCAAAAACTCAGAACTGTCCCTTTAAACCAGTTGCCTGTGATGGCAGAAACGAAAGGATTTTAATTATTTCAAAATTCATCAATGTTAAGTTTCCCTGGAAAACCGTATTGGGTAATCATCATGAGTAAATGACACATTTTTTTTTATTCAGCATAACTTTCTCTTGGCTAACGTTTCCCCACACCTGAAAGTATGTCATCATTCTTGCTATCCAACCACACATCCTGTTTCACAACACTCTTACATTACACCATTATGACTTTTTTTTTATAGACCTTTTTTTTTTATATTATCCTTGGTTCTTTTACAGGGTTCTTTTAAAATTCGGCCTTTGGAATATACTGTGTGTTTCAAACATTTTTATTTATTTGGTAACTTAATTAGCTTAACCTTTGGCTGTTTTACAGGACACCTTGTGCAAACACACAACACTGAGGTGGTACATTGAGTGATAGGGATCCAATGCATGTCTGGGCTGTGTATCTACTTTGCATTGACTATAATCTGAGATGGGCTCGAAGGGCTTCTTCTGCCAACCACCACTACTTCTAATTACACAGAACATGTGTACAATCATGCGTATCACATACTGCATGTCTATTTGTATACAAAAACTACAAGCTGGCTCTGAGAAATTTAAACTGACATGCACTATGAAAGTCATGACCTCTGTCAGTGCATCCTACTGCAACAGAAGAAGTTTAATTGTCTGTCTTCTTATTAGCAATGGAGCAATTTTAAAAAGGCACAAATAAGTGAGGAGTCCATTCCTGCTGACCGAGTGTGAGATGCACTGAAAATACAACTTTGTGTTGAGTTCTGTTTTGCAGATATGATGCAACCTCCTGACCAAATGGGGAGTGGCATGGGAAAGGGTGCATGAAAGCACAGACAAGGGCTTGGATCAGGTATTAACTTGATGCAGCCATTCACACTAACTGCAACAACTGTTGATATGCTGCTATGAAATGTTGCAATCACGTAATGTTGGGACATGTAGCCAACTGCTAAAACAAACCAGTGCACTAACACTGGGTTACATATAGACAGCGGGGACATGCTCTTCCACCTGTCCTACAAACCTGTCCACAACTTTGCTTTTTACACTGCTCACCAGAAATTTCATCCGTGTTTTAAATTCTTATGTGATTATGCAGGATTGCAACTGATAGCAGTACACAAAGGAGAGTTTATTGACTGACAGTTAGTCACAGTCCAAGCCTGATAAAGCCCAGATAAACCACAACAACAATCTGATTATTAAGTGCTGCGCAAATTTGATGTCAAACATGTCCTCAAGTATACTTTCCTTCATCTACATTTAGATATTCACACCCAACCACCTTAAATAGAACTTCCAGACTCCCTCCAGACGTGTTTATTGAGAAAACAGAGTAAAAATACTCTGCTTGGAATTGTTATTTGTGTCTGACATGTTGTTCCCACACAAAAAAAGTTCAGTTACCATGTTGATAATCCTTCAAATTACGTCTATTTCTTCTTCCTCATTGAAATATCCAGAATCTATGAAAATGCAAACAGCACATTGTGCAAAGTAAAGCTAAAACATCCAAGTGAAGTAACGATAAGCAAAACACGTTTTTGAGTGGAGGGGGACTTTAAAAGTCCCGGGTGTAAGTAGCATCTAGTTGTGAGGTTGCAGAACTGAGGCTTCTTCCATGTGCCAAGCATGTGGGAGAACCATGGTGCCCGACAGGAAAACATGAAATGGCTCTATCTAGAGTAAAGGGCTGCCATTTTTTTGTTAATCCTGTGGGTCACGCAATTCCCACAGCATGGGGGTCAATTTCAATATTCATCATGTGCCTGGGACAGGATAGGGGGAAAAAAACTCAACAGAAAAAGGCGGGCTGGGAATCATACTGACGATACAGTATTGAGCAAGCAATGTTAAATTAGTCAGCAGCTATCAGTTCATTTTCATAAAGCACAGGAAATATGTGCCTGTAAGTATGAGCACACATGTCATTTAATGGTAACTATGTTGAGTAAAATTGATTATTTGTTAATATAATATTATTGCAATTGTGATGCTTATTTCCATTAGCAAATTAATGGTAATGTCCACGGTGTGTTAGCATTAAGCTAACAGAATAAGCACTAGTAATTTGCCAAATGGTTGTTGCAGTTAAAATCAGAGTAGGTTTTATCACCAAGAAGGTTTTCACTTACAAGGAATTTGCCTTAGTGTTCCATGCATCCAATGAACATAGTGGGAGGAAATAAGATTGAAGGCAAAATACGAGTTGAAAAATTAAAATCAAAATCTGAAAAAAAAGATACTATTAAAAATATACCATAACAAATATGATCAATATAGGTGTTTTAGCTGTTATGTCTGGAATTATTTCAGCATTGTGCTACTGTACAGTTGATTGAATAGGCTTAGATTTTCTACCTATATGCAATTCTAATATAAATGAATGCTATTTTCTTTATCATTTAAAAACAACACGGGTATGGGATGAGACCGGCGTGAACGTACACTCCTGTGTCACCTTTTAATCTAGAGCCATCTAGAGTTTTTGATTTATCTGTTTTGGGCTACTGAAGAACATGGTGAACACCATGGAAAAGGACCTCCTCTATATGTAGATATTAAAGGCTCATTCAAAGGAAAGAAAAACACCATTATTCTTAGATCCAAGTGATTATACACAAATGAAAACATAGTTATGAATGGTATATACTATTTCTGCCAATAGATGCCCCACATTCCGGCACACTGAACCTTTAAAATAAGAGTTTGGAGAAGAGTTTTACAGTGTGACTGAGGGAGCATCAAACATATGACCAAACCACCATCCTTACACAGACTTAGAGTAAATACCATAGTGATGAAACTGAACTGCTGCTCATTTCTTTGGGCCGCCCCTGGGATTCCCTCTGGCTCTACTTGGGAGCCCTCACCTGCCTGGGACACCACTTTATGGATGCTTTATAATGGACTACTGACACTCACATGAACATGCAACCACAATGATCACCATCATGCCCTTGTCAATGCAATACTCTTTTACGGATATTTTGATTTGAACTGACTTGTGGGCCTACGGGTCTCGGAGAGGACAAGACCTAAATCAGGCTCTCATCCAAGTATTTCCCATATCGGGCAATGGAGCACGCACCGCACGTTAGCCTCGACCTGCTCGTCCGAAGACGACAGGTGATAACAACAGTATCATAAAACCAGCTGCAGAGCTCACAGCTGTGAACATGCATGTTGCTGTATGTACCGTCTTCGTTTCTCATGAGTTGTGAAACGAACGTGACATCAGGCACCTACTGCAGCCGCGGGTGCGCGCAGAGGACACAGCGTCCTGATGCGCGTCCCCGCCTGTTGAGGAAGTATCAACTAATTGTGGAAAATATAAAAATACATATTTCTACTCACCCTTTTGGTTTTGTCCCAACTTCACCAAGATGAACAACACATCGGCAGCTGTCGCACTCAATCCAAGAAATGCAACCAGCGGAGAGTGAGGAAAAGGGGGCGGCAGCTTTAGTTAAATGCCAGCGTTTCACATTGGTTTGATGCGTTCACTGACAGAAGGAGGGACAGGACGTCCACGGCCTGCGATGCAGGAAGAAGGCTGGGTTGGTGAATGCGGGGTCTCTACTGTCACATTTTTCATGAGCTTCACTCCTATTGGCGTCAGTCTCCTCTCTGTCTCCGCCTCTGAGCACGATCTGACGGGAACTGGGCGTTTTCCTCAGCTGAGAGACGCAATTGGCTGAGCAGAGGCTTGACAGTTGCAGTGGTTGGTGAATTATCTTTTCATCCATACAAAAGAGGGGAGTCATGGGAAACCAGACTTTTTTTTCCAGTGAGGAGGGAGAAGAGCAGGCGAGTTATTTATAATGGCTTCTATGGGTCATTGAGAGCATAGTTTGTAGAATACAGCGTGACTAGTGACATTAAGACACCCAACCCCTCTGCATAGCTCTGTGATCTACTAACCCTTTCCACTGGCTGCCATCTGTCTAACCCCACCACCCTTGATAGGCCAGACCACATGATCTATATTGGTGAAGCAGTTGAAAATCATAGGGCCCTAAAGTCACAGGGTCAGTAAAGATCTGCACAGCTGAGGTGTTACCAGGCATGGCTGTATCCTTCTACTGCAGGCGTGACCTCTGACCTCTAAGTATGTGTATTTATGTGTGTCTGGAGGGGGTGACAGCACCAACAACTCTCAGAGACAAGTACAGACACACAGTGGTGATTGCACTGATAAATATGACAAGATCGCATGATCATCATAGCTATGAATGCATCAGCATGCAGGCGTTTACATTAAAGAAAACCTGCTCTCTACATTTTTGGGTATTTACCCATGAATATATCACTGAACGAGTCTGTTGAGCCCAGCACAGAGGCCTAAGGGCACAGGTGGCCTCTAAGCCAGAGCCTCTGCATGAAGTTATTAACTTTGCATGTCATGTAAAAAGGGCTTAGTCATCACGTCAATAACTGAGCCCAAATGACCTTAAAAAAAGAAAAACCTAAGTAAAGCCTAAACATTTACTTTGGAGATGTTACAAGAAGGAAACAATCATTATACATTTCAAGTGACTGGGAGTAGGGATGCCATTAATGCGTCCAAGCCCTCGGGCCCATTGAGTCATAATCCGCCTACAGATTTACCAAATTTAGTTGGAATGAAAGTGAATAACGATGATACCAGATCATAAGTTCCTCTTATGAATGCTGAACTACACAGGACTTTCTTTCTTGATCTGCTGATTGTTATCTTCTGTTATAATCAATAAAACACCAGAAAGCATAATACAAAATTGCTTAAAGCCCAAAGTCATGTCATCAAATGTCTTGTTTGTCCAAATCATACCTGAAAGTATTGAATTTGCTATCATTTAAGACTAGACAAGGAGCAAAGAATGATCTAAACAAATAAAGCCATCATCAAAACAGTTGGCAGTTATTTATCTGTGGACTGACTAATCGATTCATTGACTAATATTTGACTTTAGAGGGCTGCATTCATGTCTGTGCAACTCAAAGCACAGTATACATGTAAGCCTATTGCATCATCATTTAATCCACACCCATAAATTCACATTGGATTTATGTAAGAATGACAGACAAAATATTACAGATAGCATAACACATTTACATTAGAAGTACGGGAATATAGCCTACTTATTATACTGTAAAATAAAACAACTCAAAGTAATCATAAGGGGGTACTGAAGGCAGACCTAATCTACATAATTTAAGTTTTTTTTTGCACTGTTTACCTCCTGCTTACGTGCGCTAAGTGTTTAATTTCATACCCTAAATAAAAAAAAATACATTAAGTTTTTTTGTGGGGCAAACTTTTATTCTTTTTTTATAGTTAACATAAATAAAAAATAAAATAAAAATATTCTTTTCCTCAGCTGTTGAGCCGTTTTCCCTCCTTCCTTATTGCGTGCACGCTGACGTAATTTTGCCGGGTACACACGGTTTTTCTTGTCGACTGGGTATGGTCAAGCCGAGTTCCACTTCCGTGTTTAGTACCACTGAGTTTCCGCCTCGCCAGTGTCGTCACTGTCCCTTCCTTCACTATTGGGCCTTGTTACAAAACGGAAATTTTCCGCGCTTTCGTCGGTGAAAGTTCACAAATTGAAGCAGATTGGCGGGAGCTGTTGTCAACCCCGGGGCTGTTGTGGACGTGCAACTCTGATAGGTATTTATAACTTTGATAGAAACGCAGCAGCCGTTTGATAGTTGCCTTGACAAGTTTCGCAGTGAGATCCGTCCGACGGTATGGTAAGATCGGCGTTGGCGCGAGACTGTTCTGTGTTTACAGTGGCGTTTGCTAGCTTGTTGGCTTAGCTCGTCACAACAGAAAACAGCCTCCGTAGTTTGAGGTAAAAAATAACTCGACACAAACTTTACCGCTGCAATGCTAGTGCTAATATAACGCTGTATTATGCATATGTGAAGGTACAGCAATGCCGCTACATTAAACGCGTCCCTTTAACTGAGATATCAGTGAGAAGTTTGCAGTGTAATCTTAGCTAACCAGTTACAGCCACCAAAGCTGGTTGTTATGCCAACTCTATAATGTGTTGTGTAAAGTGTGAGGGGTACAGCAACAGTCATGCTAAGTACTTGCTAATGGGCTACGTTGTGTGCAGTGTGGCAGGTTGTCTCTCAGTTGTTGGTGCTTGTTATCAACTACATGACATCCTAAAGCATTATTTAATGTAAAACTATCAGGTATCATTACCTCTGATTACTTCCTGTTTGAACTGTGTCTGCTTATCCTGTTGTGCAAGTTATAGCGCCCTTCATCTTGTTATTACAATGCATTGCATCCAATGAAAGACACCAGCACTGTACAACGTCACTGAAGACTTATCACAGGCAGCAGCGCTGTACTTCTTTCACCTATTATTCGCAGTAAGCCCATCATAGTCCACACAGTTTTAAAGCATATGCACCACATGCCAAATGTACAGTGCAAGGAATACTAACACAGGCAGTAGTCAAACAGCTGTATATTTTCTGTCCCATTTAACCTTTGATATGTATAGTAATGTCTTGATTGTGTGTCAAAATGTCAGCTCCCTTTAGAAGTGCTAATAAACTCTTAGCCTAATAGAATAAGTATGTGTTGTTTTGATGATTCAGCCTCATTCTGAATATATTTGTTAACTGTTATCATCACCTATCATCATCATCTAATTTGACTTGTGCCTCCAATGTTTCCTGCAGGCATGGATTTTAAAAGACGCAATGGTGGCCCTTTCACGGGCGGTGCGTCCCAGGCCAAACGGGGTAAGATGGCTGGTGAATGGGAGGACAGTCCATCGCAGTTTGAAGAGGAGTTGTCCATGTTTGAGGATGCAGAGATGGAGGCAGAGGAGATGGAGGGGCAGGCTGGCCATGATGTTATTCCCGTAGGTGAGTGTAACAGAAGAGCACACAGTCATAGGTGGCAGAAGTAAAAATAGTTTCCACAGGGCGTTGAGTTATGCAAATTACATGCAGACCTGTATCAGAACTGTTGACTTGTGTAAAGACTATGTCACACACAGATAATTTTTTTTACAGAAGCACAACTGCACATAGTTTTTCTGCAGAACCTAGCAACCTGTAGAATAATACTCATGTTTATTTTACAGCAAGATTTTTCTAATTTTAGATAAGTTTGACTGGTAGCTCTAACAAATTATTCCAGATTGGTAATCCAGTCATGCTTAGCTTGTCAGCTTCGCCATGACCCTCAAGGATAAACAGGTGTAACTAATGTATGGATGAATAACTTTGCTTTGTAGATAATGCAGCTGTTGTGTTAACAGTAAGTGGCAACAGTGGAACTAGTTGTCTATCATTTCAAGAAATCACCCGTACTGGGTTTGTTTAATTTATGACTGTACTTAAACAGCTCTTGGCTATATCCACTTAGATCTGAAATGATACACTTTGTACTTCTGTCTCATGACCTTGTTTCTTCAGGTGACCTCTTCTCAGCAGACCTTAACCCTCGTTGGCGACGGCCTCCCGCTCCTACACTGAACCCATCATCTGAAACTTTGGTGTTTCAGCAGATTGATCTGGACTATTATTTAGGTAGTTATTAAAAGACTTTTCTTGAAGCCAGGATCAAGATATTTTCTAGTTATCTCGGCTTCCTTATTGTTTCAATCTAAACGACAGTGTAGAACATATCCACGTGCTCAAATATCATTGCTGTATGTGAGAGGAAATGGTATCTTAGTTTGTTTCCTCTTTTTTGTAATGCAGGGACGACGGTGGCTGGCATGCCTGGTCAGTCGCAGGGGAAAGTCCCCATCATTCGAATGTTTGGGGTGACAGACAGTGGAAACAGTGTGTGTTGCCACATCCATGGTTTTGCACCTTACTTCTATGTTCCTGCACCAAGTGGTGAGTACTTGTAACAATTTTGTCAATACATAGTCAGTGATTTTTAATATTTATATTTTGCTCAGTACAATAGCTTTAAATTAGTAACTGTTAAAAGTTTTCTCAGTAGAGCACATTTCTGTTTTGAGCATGTAACTTTTCTGAATGATCTCAGCTGTTCAGAGGGTAAAGTCATTTAATTATAACTCATACACTGTTTTCTTTTTCCTGCATCATTTCAAAAGGTTTTAAATCTGATTACCTGGGTGACTTTAAAAGAGAGTTGAACTCTGTTGTCCTGAAGGACATGCGATCCAATAAGGACAACATCTCTGTCACAGTGCTGGCTGTGGACATCACCCGCAAAGAGAGTGAGTACAAGTCAAGTCAGTTTATTTGCATTGCATGCCTTATAAACAATCAGCGGTTGATCAAAGTGTCTTACACAGTAAAATGAAAAAAGTACAGACACTGACAAGTTACACAAAGACAGTGACAAAACACACATTGACATACTTCAAACACATAGACAGTTGGAGAAAACAAGTGATTTTAGCCTGGATTTAAGACATTCAATATGCAAAGATGTGCAAATACTCATGTGCATTTGTATACTCAATATAAGTTAATCAAATCATTGTGAACTCAGAAGGCTGATCCTAGTTACAAAACATATTTGATAATCAGTTTACATGCAAAGTGGTAAAGTTAAGTCACTATGTTTTCATCAGGTTTCTTGGAGTTTAACCTCTTGTTTACTTTACTTGCAGGCATGTATGGTTACCATGGGAATCGCAGTCTGGATTTTTTGAGGATAACCATGGCGATGCCTCGTCTCATTGCACCGGCAAAGAGATTGCTGGAGCAGGGGTTCAAGTTTGGACCCTTCCCCATCCAGGGTTACCAATCATATGAGGCCAACATAGATTTTGAGATAAGGTGTGTGTGTGTGTGTGTGTGTGTGTGTTTGTGCTGTATAAATACGGCAAAGGTGATTTGATAATAGTAAAAAGACAACCCTTATGTTTTCCAGGCTCACGTTTACAGAGAAAGGATTGTGGACTTACCACATAGATTTGTCACCATTAAGTTAATCATGGTGTTCTAGTTTGTCAGGCTAAACAGACACATTTAATCCTCCTGAGTAACTTCGGAGGCATAATCTTATAATTCTCTTTTTATGTGTAATGGGACCGTGGGGATTTCACAAATTTTAGTCCTGGCTCCAGGTCATAAAGACATTTTTTTATAAGTAGCTCTCTTACAAATGAGCAAATGCAACATTAAAGCTGTATTTTTCAACTCAGTGAGCCTCTCTGTGTTATAATAATAATAATAATAACTTTATTTATATAGCACCTTTCAAAAACGAGTTACAAGGTGCTGTACAACAGAGGTAAAACATATCAAATACAATACAATTGCCAGCATAAAAAAAACCACCAAGAGAAATAAAATTGGCCTTAAAAAATTTGAAAAAGTTAAAAACACCCATCCCACCCATTAACAAAGTAAACATACAGTACAGCAATAATAAATAGATTTAAAAGAATCCACTGAGCTTGCCTGCCTGAGATCACCGGGCAGGGAGTTCCATAGCTGTGGAGCATGGACAGCGAAGGCCCGGTCACCTTTTGTGATAAGACGGGACCTTGGGACCATAAGCAAAGCTGAGCCAGCGGATCTCAGGCAGCGTTCAGGTTTGTAGGGTAAAAGCAAGTCACGGATATAGGCAGGAGCCTGACCGTTTAAACCTTTAAAAACAAGTAGTAAAATCTTAAAATCAATTCTAAAACTCACAGGCAGCCAGTGGAGAGCAGCAAGGGTTGGAGAGATGTGGTCACTTCTCTTTGTACCTGTTAGAAGCCTGGCAGCAGCATTCTGAATAAGTTGCAGTTGACGGATGTTTCCCTTGCTAATCCCAGAGTACAGAGCATTACAGTAATCAAGTCTTGAGGAGATAAAAGCATGGACAACCTTCTCCAAATCAGTGGAAGAGAGGAACAGTCAGATTCTTGCTAATCGTCTCAGCTGCCCAAAACATGATTGTACTACCTTCGTTATCTGTGTGTGTGTTGTCAGGTTTATGGTGGACTGTGATGTGGTGGGATGCTGTTGGATCGAACTTCCCAAAAACAAGTACAGAGTGCGTGAAGAGAAGAGCGCAGGGGACACAGATCCTCGTTACCCAGGCAAGGTAAGTGTGGTTCACACAGCTGTGGCGCTACATGGGACAGCGCTTCACTTCCCTGAGAGCCTTCATATAATCATATATATCAGGCTTTTACCAACATTGTTTATGAACTGTTTCCCCCTGTTTATGTCCTTCAGGTGTCCCTGTGTCAGTATGAGGTGGATGTGGGATGGAAAGATTTGATAAGTCACCCTGCAGAAGGAGACTGGCAGAGGATCGCACCACTCAGGGTCCTCAGCTTTGACATTGAGTGTGCAGGAAGGAAAGGTGGGTTTCTGTCTTTCTCTTTAGCATTCTTATTAAACAGCATGCAAACCAACCATAACATGCTCTTTGCCTATGAGGCCTGATCATACTTAATGAAAAGTGAATACAGAGTTTGACTCTTGTGTCAATTTGTTTCTTTCCAGGAATCTTCCCAGAAGCAGACAAAGACCCTGTGATTCAGATAGCGTCCATGGTGCAGCGACAGGGTGAGACAGAGCCCTTCATTCGCACTGTGTTCACTCTCCAGTCCTGCGCCAGCATCGTGGGCTCTCAAATATTGTGCTTTACACAGGAGAAACAGCTACTGCAGGTATACACACAGGCTTCAGTAAAGCACTGAAAAGCATAAATATTATAACATATTTTCTGTTCACTTTTCTAATGTCTTGGTTATCATCTGTCACGTCATTGTGTGTCTTTTTTACGTCTCTGTGAGCAGAGCTGGGCGGAGTTTTTGAGGACAGTGGATCCAGACATCATCACTGGATACAACATCCAAAACTTTGACTTTCCATACTTGCTCAACAGGGCAGCTGCTTTAAAGGTTAGATGGAGCCACATTCGTCTATTACTTCCATGCAATATAAGGGCCTAAAAATCCTCAGACTATGACTAATGCACATAGACATTTAAAGAAATGCCATGCAGGATTTATTTAAAAAAAAAAAAAAAAAGACTCATACAGAAATAATTTCTCTGTCATCACTTCTGACCCACAAGAAATGTGTAGTGGTGTATTTTTCTGCAGAGTCTCTGCCCTCTGCCTTATTTTCTTAATTACTTCTTATTTTCTGTGTTTGGGGTGTGTATGAGCATGTACCCCCACTGTGTTCATGTGAGGTCAGGGCTTCATGAAAAGGTAGTGACCAGGTTGCAGACCTCAAGTAGTACGCGTCCAAGAGGTAGCGAAGCAAAATGCCACACTAGCGTGAATCTGGGGTTGGCCTTCACTTTTGCTTTCATTGGCGAGTGTCTTTACAGACAGTTACCGCCGTCCTGCATTGTATAGCTTTAAGCAAAGATTGTACTGGAAGACTGTATTTATGGTAGAAATACTTGATACTTCCCTCTTTTAATTCGGAGTAAGACATCCAGGTTTCCCCCTTTCACTCAATAAAACACATTCTTTTTTTGTTCAGGTGAATTTCTTTCCCTACCTCGGTCGAGTGCGAGGCATCAAGTCAGTCTTGCGAGACCTAAACTTCCAGAGCAAGCAGATGGGCCGCAGAGAGAACAAGACCATTAACATGGAGGGCCGGGTTCAGTTCGATCTGCTGCAGGTCAGCTTCAACTACAGCAAAAGCAACCTTACAGTATTTACTATACAGTTAGTATGTGATGCATTATTTGGATAACAAGGCCTTCAGAAAAAGACACTGCACACAGTTTGATTGTTGCGTTTCCCTCAGGTTCTCCTCAGGGACTATAAACTGCGCTCATACACACTAAACGCTGTGAGTTTCCACTTCCTGCAAGAACAGAAGGAGGATGTGCAGCACTCAATCATCACTGATCTGCAGGTAAAGCACAAAGCAGTAAAGTTTATGCATCTGGAAGAGAGCTATCTACCATTAAGAGCTCTGCAGATTGAAATGGTCCTTCCCCCTTTTAACCTCCATCACAGAATGGCAACGAACAGACACGTCGTCGTTTGGCTGTTTACTGCCTGAAAGACGCCTATCTCCCGCTGCGCTTGCTGCAGAAGCTGATGTGTGTGATTAACTACATGGAGATGGCCAGAGTGACAGGTGTGCCTCTCACCTACCTGCTGTCAAGAGGACAGCAGATCAAAGTTGTCTCTCAGCTGCTGCGACAGGTAACAGAGGCAAAACACATGGGACAGTTACTGCATGTGTAGTTACATATTTAAGGATGGAAACTATAAGTGTCTGTACTTGTGTAGGCCATGAAACAGGACCTGGTCATGCCTGTTGTAAAGACAGAAGGAGGAGAAGATTACACTGGAGCGACTGTCATTGAGCCAGAGAAAGGGTATGTACATTTGCAGTTTGTGCAAGGGTATGACTCCTCTCTGCTCTTGTATGGCAATCTTCTCTTATACCTTTCTAACATCATCTTTCCTCTCTGTGTAGGTATTACAGCGTTCCTATTGCCACCCTGGATTTCTCCTCCCTGTATCCATCCATCATGATGGCTCACAACCTGTGCTACACCACCCTGCTGCAGAAGGGCTCAGCGGAGAGACAGAAGTGAGAGACTCTTTTTATATGTGTGAAAAAGTTGCTAAAGTTATGAAAGAAGAAATGTCAAATTTATGTCACTTTCTTCTTGCCGTTAGCTAAATGTGACACTTTAGATAGTTTACTTCATTGTTTTTTAATGATCAATGTCCAGTGTGGGATTTAGGGGCTATCTATCGGCAGAAATGTTAAAAAAAAAATCACAACTAGGTTTTCATTAGTTTATAACCACCTGAAAATAGGAATCATTGTGTTTTTGTTACATCAGAACAAGCTGTTTATACCTATGTACAGAGCAGGTCCACTCCCACAGAGTCTGCCGTGTTGTTCAATAGCATCCTAAATCAGTCAACCCAAACACTGACTCTAGATGGGGCCATAGGCATTTTTGTGTTCAGGTTGGCCACTGTAGTTCTCCTACATGCTTCGCACATGGGATAAGTTTCAGTTCTGCAACCAGACCACTAGATGCCACTAAATCCTCCACACTGGACCTTGAAATGTGTGTGTATGTCTATGACCATAATGAGCTAATATCTGAAGTGGTTGTGTGTCTTCAGCCTCTCACCAGAGGACTTCATCAAGACTCCGACTGGTGATATGTTTGTGAAGAGCTCTAAAAGAAAAGGACTTCTACCTGAGATCCTGGAGAACCTGTTGTCTGCTAGGAAGAGGTTTGAATTATTCATATAAATCACAAAATGAAACTGAAACTTAACTGGAGTTAAAAGTCAGCGATTCAAAAGACAGCTTCAGCTTCTTAGGATACTTTAAACTTAAAGGCGCTGAATGTGGCCAAAACGGTTACTGCACTCAAATTCAAAATACTGCTGCGAGTCGTGTCAGCCCCTCCTCCCCTACAGATTTGAGGTTGCTGGACAGCGGCACGCTGGAGACTGATTTGTTTGCCCACGGGCAGCTGCCGTGGCAGGGCCATGTTGCCGCATCCTTGATCTTGGGTTTTCCAGTGGACCATTTGAGCAAGTCCGGCTTGTTTGTTTGTGCCCATAAACAGTCAGAAATGGCTTCCTTCTCAGCCTGTTTCACTGTCTATCCACAGGGCCAAAGCAGAGCTAAAGAAGGAAACTGACCCTTTTAAGAGGCAGGTGCTGGATGGCCGACAGCTGGCCCTCAAAATCAGCGCAAACTCCGTCTATGGCTTCACAGGTGCTCAGGTGGGCAAGCTGCCCTGCCTTGAGATCTCACAGGTGAGTAGTTGACTCTTGGGCTGATGCTGGTCTTAAAGTCCAACTGAAAGTTTTTTTGTTCTGCTCTATCATGTCTGCTCTGTAAATCGCATGCCATGTGTTCTCATCCAAAAGGGAAAATGTTTTAGTTTTGGTTACATGATTATTATTTCAGTCAGTGTTGTGTCATAGGTGGAGCAGGTGGTCTCACAGAGCCAGACATAAATATGAACAAACCTACAAATGTCACTGTAGTCTGGTTAGATACTGGCGTGGACTGTACTCATCAATATCACTGACAACATGCTGTCTCTAAAGATAGCAAATATTGACTGTTCTAGCCCAACACAACTATTTTTTTAATTCATGCTAAATTAAGTTGTCCCGGCTTGACTTGCTGTCACTCTTCTGACTGTTCTGCACGGGTGTGAACTCAGAGCACAGACAGTAAACAACAAAGATGTAGAGCAAAGATTAGTGTCGAGGCAGAAACCACAGAACCGGTGAAAATAACAAAGAGCTAGTGTAAATGTAAAAATGAACCACAACAGGCTGTTTTGTGGAATGTTGACTTACTTGATTACACAACACCCTCACAGAGAGCTGAGAAGATAACTGCTGCCTTCTACAGGAACCATTTTGGGATAAAATGCCTTGCACAGTAGCAAATAGTTTCCCAGGCATTGGTCTAAACTCATGACCTGTAATGTGTCTGATGATGATATTGCTCCAATGAAAGCTCATTCCAACACCACAGATCATTGAGCGATGAACTTATTTAAATCCTTTTTTCTCCCTCATTTAGAGTGTCACCGGTTTTGGAAGACAGATGATCGAGCAAACCAAACAGTTGGTGGAGTCCAAATACACCATTTCCAATGGCTTCCAAGCTGATGCCAAGGTGAGCATACATGTAGCTGCATCCCACCAATGGTGACCCTAATTCCTTTCTCCTCTCTTTCTTTATTTTTCTGCTGGTTAAACATTTATGAGTTAACAAATCAGCTTTATTTCTACAAAGAAACACTGTTAGGCCCCAATCAGACAGAGCATCTTTTGTAGGTTGCAGAACTCAAGGCACACGGTACTGCCTTTTTTGTTAAAGCTTGCCCCAATCAGACACAGACAGAGCAGAAATCACAGATAGGACCACCAGCTGGTCCAGGAGCTTTGCCTCGGTGATGGACAGTTCAAGGCTTATTTTAGGAAGAGTCAGTGACAGACTCCACTTTGTTCAGATATGTCTTACAGCTTGCCAAGGGCGATGATGAAAGTGAGCCACCATTAGCTTAACATAAACTGTGTATGCTACCACTTATTGTCACTACCACAGAAGGCCCACCTCTTAATTCATCTGATTGGAAAAGTTTTTTCAAGTTAAGACACCTGCAAAAGTGCAAGGCAATGTGCAAACATGTGAAAAGTGGCAAGCAAAATGCTCTCATTGAAAACACTGCTCACTGAAACGTGCTCTGTCTGATTGGGGCCTTAGTTGAGTTGTTCTGAACTGACTCAAGGAATGGTACCTGTTGCCTGTGTTTTTTCAAAGGATCCCCTTTGTAACATGTTGTTTAAACATTATTTTTAGGTAATCTATGGAGACACAGACTCCGTCATGGTTAAGCTTGGAGTTGCCACTGTGAGGGAGGCCATGGATATCGGGAAGGAGGCAGCAGAGTGGGTGTCGTCCCATTTCGTACAGCCCATCAAACTGGAGTTTGAGAAGGTACCACTTCTGTCCACTTGGATTATCAAAGCACTTGACTTGGTTGTTTCATCATCTGTAGAAGTTTGTCTTTTAATTGGGATGGTTTGACGGGGTTTAGGTATCTCAGTACTGGAGTAAGCAAAATAACAGCACTTGTCTTTGGAAGTTAGAACATCCTCTCAACTAAGAGCTGACTTTTGTCACTTCCACAGGTGTACTATCCATACCTGCTGATCAACAAGAAGCGCTACGCAGGCCTGTATTTCTCCGGCAGTGCAGACACACATGACAAGATGGACTGTAAAGGCATTGAGACTGTCCGCAGAGACAACTGTCCTCTGGTGGCTAACCTTATCAACACCTGTCTGCAGAAAATCCTCATAGACAGGTACATACACACATTTATATTCTATACATAATGTGTTATTGGTTTGTTTTGTTGTAATTTTCTAATTCTCCATAATTGTATAGAAAATTGTCACGGAACCTTTCATTTTGTATTGATTTTGGTGACCTCTGAGGAAAAAAGCGATAATGTTTCCTAGAATCAAGGCTGCATTTTGCATGAGCATGCTGGATCATGTCATAAAGATCTTGATCTGGCTAGCATATTTGATTTAGAAGCAAGTAAAACTAAAACATGACCCTACAAATGTAAACATAGGTTCTTCCTGTCTGGGTGCTGTAAATCATTTTGTCCGATTTCATAAGGAATCAGACCCAGGAAAGACATTAAGAATAACTGTATAGAAAACTTCTTGCTGATGGTTTTGTTTGCTTATGTAGGTTGTATAGGGGCATTAGCATTAAACTGAGACTGTTCCATAACCAGATAAAAGTTGATCCTACAACTATGTTATCTTATTTTCGGCTTCCTTAAAGGTATAAACTTGACTTTCAGATTCTCAGCCCACTGTCTGGCTTGTTACCTGGTTGAATCTTAACCACCCTATGAGCTGTTAATTTATTTTGAAAGTTAACAGCTGATGTGATGTTTCGTCAGGGATCCCCAGGGTGCTGTGGCTCACGCTAAAGAAGTGATCTCCGACCTACTGTGCAACCGCATTGACATCAGCCAGCTTGTCATCACCAAGGAGCTAACGCGAACCGCTCAGGAGTATGCTGGCAAACAGGCGCACGTGGAGCTGGCTGAGAGGTGTGTGACCACACTGAAATAATACTCAAATAATACTCCAAGGGGATTTATATGTTGGATATGGTTGCCCTGACCCTTTCATACTGATGTTTCACAGGATGAGGAAAAGAGATGCTGGCAGCGCCCCGCACCTGGGAGACCGAGTGCCATACGTCATCATCAAGGCTGCAAAAGGAGTCGCAGCATACATGAAGTCAGAGGTCTGTTGGTTCATCTTTCATTGTTTGTTTCATTGGTGCATCCATCTTTTCATATAATGGATATTAAATCCCGATGATGATCCTGGTTCTTCCATTTGTTCCTTTAGGACCCGATCTATGTGCTGGAGAACAACATTCCCATCGACACACAATACTACCTGGAGCAGCAGCTGTCCAAGCCCCTGATGAGAATATTTGAGCCCATCCTGGGAGAGACCAAAGCAGAAAACATCCTGCTCAGTAAGTCTACAAATACACAGTCTTATTATTATAGTTTAGGCAGTTAGCTGACACTTGTTTCATCCTCAAAAATCTGTTAGCTGGTTGACACATAATTACTTATTAGATGCACAGTCTGATGGGTGAAATGTAACATTGCCAACATCATAACAATCAAAGCAACTGTCAAAGCTGCACAGTTGAGTCAAGAAACAGCAGATATAACATAGATGTGCTAGTTAAAGGTTTAAAACTTAATGTTTCTGTTGATTTTCTGGCATTTTTCAGAGGGCGACCACACACGCTGTAAGACTGTGTTGACCTCGAAGATCGGGGGCCTCATGGCATTCGCGCAGAAGAGAAGCACCTGTATCGGCTGCAAAGCTGTGCTCAAGACAGATGGTATGTGTGTGCTCAGAATATACTTTTTGGTGCCACTTTATGTGTGGGAGCTGAGTTCAAGAGCTTCATATTTGTGACATCTAACATTTGTGTCATTGCAGCGGCTGTGTGCGATTTCTGTAAGAAGAAGGAGTCTGAACTGTACCAAAAAGAGGTAGGCAAGATGCCAGATGGCTTCACACTATGATGCGTTGGTTTTCATCATTAAGAGGGCGAAGTTTACTCGTTTAAAGTCCCAGCTCTATGTATGAAGAAAAGCTTTAATGTAGGGCTGCACTGAATGTTACGTTTTTACATTCAAAGCTTCTGTTGAAGTTTTTGAATGAAGCTTTAAATGTCTGCCATCATATTTTATGATGTGATGATCCTAAAAATCGGTCACAGGCTAGATGTTGTGTCAGATATTAGTGTACGTTTGCTTTCAGTGAGCAGCTGTTAAGATCTGCGTCTCACATCTTGGATGAGAAGAGATATAACCTCAGCTAAAGCAACATAGATAAGCTTATCTATGTGAAGACAAACATGCATCTTACTAAGAAGTTGGATTTTAAGTACCAGTAATTTCTTGTCTTTTTTTCCATTAACATTCACATCAGCCCAGAATTTTGCAATTGGTGCACCCCTTTAAAAAAAAAAATCCTCAATTTGAGCAAAGTGATTCATCACATTAAATGAGTTTTTTTTTTTTTTTTTAATAATTAAATCAATTTTTTTTTTTTTAAATGAATACATGCAATTTATGGTGCTATTAGACTGTTGATACAGGTGCAACCCTTTTTTATTCTGGTGAAATTTCGAGGTTTAGACACAAATAGGCATGCCAAAAAACAACAACCTGTGTGTGTGCATACGATGTTGATATAAAACTAAAATGTCTATGTTATGAATGAAGCTGCAAGGCTCTGAAACTATTCAGTGCAGCCCTGCTTTAATGTATTAATCTTAATCAATGGCTGTTAAGTGTTAATCATCATCATATCGCCCTCTGGTGGCTCCTCAGAGCTCAGGGAATCCATTAAAGAGAATTTGATATTAAATGTATTTAAGTAGATCAAGCAGAATGCCTATTTGAATACTGAATGGGCTGCTACAGACTAGCTGCTTAAATTTTGCTTTAGTCTTTCCAATTTGACTGTTCCAATAAAGCACAACTTGTAAAATTGATTTATTAAAATAAGAATTAAGGAGTTAATATCTGACAACAAACATCACTTTTATCCCTGACATGTCTCATGATATTTTAACATTTAGCTTGTAAATTACAGATCTTTCACCTGAACACACTAGAGGAGCGTTTCTCTCGCCTTTGGACTCAGTGTCAGCGCTGCCAGGGCTCCCTCCATGAGGATGTGCTCTGTACCAGGTACTTATACACTACATGTTCACGTTTTTATTATAGCTGTGTATTTGCTGCAGATTTCTGGATGAGCACACAGTAACACTGTCCCTCCTGACTTCTCTGCAGCCGAGATTGCCCCATCTTTTACATGAGGAAGAAGGTGCAGAAAGATTTGGATGACCAGAGCAAGCTAGTGAATCGTTTTGGATGGTGAGGGGTGCCCCACACACTCTCATTCTGTATATGCCTCACCTTTGATGACCACAGACTTATTATCTCACTGTATTTTTTTCTATGTATTTTGTTTGTAAAAATGCATAAATATCACACAATTTCTATGTTTTCTATTAAATAAACTGATGTTAAGTAGTGTCTTTTGTATAATAAAAGTCAAAAAGCAATATATTCCTTTTTGGCCTGTCATGTGTGATCACTACTTGTTTAACAATCACTGCAGAAATTTACATACAGGATGCTAAACCACACCAGACAGTAAATGTACATGTGACATGTCCTGTGTGGGAAGAGGTTCAAAGTGTTTGTACATTCCCCAGTCTTAAACTGACATCAAAGTAAAAGTGTAACTTTTTCAGAAATGAAAAGAGGAACTTCACTGCACACCTCTTCAGTGTTATTGTCTCAATCAAACCTCATAAACCACACCCCTTCCTCTCCACTGATGCTACCTCATTGTCAGCCTTTGACGGCAGAAACTGAGGGGGGAAGCTGAATGTAGTGCTTGTTCTTCCACATGAAAAGATGAGCTCTTTCTGATCAGTAATTCCAAATCAGATCGGGCTTAAACGCACCACAATCACTATCTCTACTTAGATTGAGATAAGTTCTTCTCATGTCCTGCATCTCTTTTTGAAAATACATTTAACCCCCTGAACACCTTTCACCAGTAAAGCTCCACCTCAGGCGAACAGAACACACAAAGACGTAAAAGCTGATGACATTTACTTGTTCGTTACAGCAGAGTGCATTAAAGATTTCACATGGCTGTCAGTGAGAGACTTGTTCCAACTTTGAATATTTATTTAAATCAGTGGGACTACATTAAGTCCAGATAATAAGACAGGCATTTGGAAGCTGCTGGTTTAACACCATAGCAAAGTGGGAACCCTCCAGTTTCTTAATGCAGATGTTGGGTTTTAAAATCGGGGAAAGACGTTTGTAATGCTACAAAAATAGAAATTTAACAATCCATTACATTTAGGGTGCCAGAGTCATTATCAAAGAAGACAAACACTGCTATAAAAAATTGATGCCCTATTGACTATAGTTACTCAGCATCAAGTATGTTCTGATAACATGACTGACTCTGAGCGCTGAAGAGTTCTTGCTGGTTTCAGCATCAGTGTGGTTTAAATGTTGTCCCACATCACCAACACCACTGTGACTGACACAAAAACTGTGTTAAAAGAGAACTTTGGAATACAGTGCGACTGTGTGGAACAAACAGCAGGGCTGACACTTCAAACTGTAAGTTAATGATGGACACAGGCATCAGATCTCAACCAATCATTTGACACATCTCTCAGTCTGTTGTATTCCTCAGTTCCTAATACAACACCATATTCCTGAGTAACCTTTTTAAAATGGCACTAACTAATCCTATATTCTACAATAAACACATAACAGAAAATGAATAAAGTGCACCTGGGAGTCTGGAACACAATTTTGAGGTTTTGTTTCAGCTGTGATCCTGTACTGCTTCAGTATCTTAAGTAACATGATCTTTGTAAGAAGAAAAAAAAAAGATTTTACTGATGTGTTTCAAGCCCCAGAGGACACACTAACCTGTGCAACAGAACAAGGGGAAGACAACTTACTTTTCTAAACTTGGAAAGTTTTAACCAATCATCTGGAAGCAAAATGTTTTCACAGTAAAACAGTCAATATGACACTGTTTCTATGTTACTAGTGGGACTTTGTCAAACCAAATGTGTACTGGGTGATCACTAGGGCTGGGTATCGTCTAAAAAAAAAAAAATCACAATATCTGTACCAGTGCAGATATCCATACTTCCATCCAACCATACTTTTGAACATTTTGATAGCATCTCTGCACACTGAACTGCCAAATCAGTCAAATATGGCATGCTCCACTTCACCACACCACAGACTGTATGGGTTGTAGCTGCTGCAGCAGTAGGCCAATCACACATTGCAAAAATGCTTGCAGTGACTGGCTGCAAGCAAAAACATTCAAATAGTCATTTTTTTTCTAGATATGGGTACAAAAAACATCAAATGCAGGATGGGTACAAAAAACATCAAATGCAGGTATCTCTAACTGGAGAAGTTTCATTAACATGTGGTATTAGTTTACTTCGGTAAGTTCTTTAAAAAAGGTATAGCGTACCAACATCCAGCCCTAGCAATCATATAAATGTTTTCATGAATTTCACTGCCCTTAACAATGTGTTGAGTCCTAGAACAATTTTAGATATTTGGACTGAATGCGTCACCTGATGTGGCAGTGCAAAGAGCAACGCACCACTGTGAACCCTCTGCCCCTAAATAGTCAACAGGAGCTTAACAGACTGTAAAAACACTGGCTGGACAAAATTATTATTAGTAAAAAGAGAATTATCCTTCCAGACAAATTCAATCTGTCTCCAAGAGACTCCAATTAAGTTTGCACAAATGCTGGCTTTAACCAAAAAACAAAAACAAACCCTCTTCTAAAATCTGCAGTTTCTAGTTGTTTGGTCACCAAACAAAAACAAAAACAAACTGAATTCACATCGATAAACAGACACTGCACACCAGATGAATAAATGGCAAATCTTGTGGTGACATACTGTAAGTGGAAACTGTGACAGCAGTAAAAAAAAAAAAAAAAAAAAAAAAAAAGAAGGATTTTGCCACGTCTGCTTCTCTGTCCTGAGTGGTGCTGGACGTCTCCGATGTGACAGAGGAGGTGCAGTGTGTGAGGGCGAGCGTGAAACAAGTGCTGTAAAGGATACTGTGTGCGTGGTTTGCTATAGTATTATGCAACGTCTCTGAGTGTTCTTCTTGCTCTTCTTGTTGCTGCGGTTGGTCTCCTTGTATCTTCTAATCTCCCGCACTAGTGAATAGAAAGCTTCCTCCACACCCTGCAAGACAGACAGAAAAATATTTGACACATGAAAAAAAAGGAGATTCAAATTTGTTCAATGAAATGGGATTTGGGTGATTAAAAATTATATTTCATGCACTGATTTGCTGATGTCCTCCTTTCTCAAACAAGACTCATGCATGCCTCATTGCAAACAGAATACAGGTGTTACTATGTTTACACATATATTCCGGTTTTTGCCTTTATTCCAAAAGAGACAACATTCCTACTAAGCTGTTTACATGCTATGGTTACTTGCAGCTATGCATACTTTGATTAACATGCACCAACATGTTGGTTATCATGTTAAAATATGGAAAAGTGGAACGACTGGAGCCGCTTGTGCCATTTTGCTTTGCACCATAGGATTTTCTGATTGTGGTGCAGTTATTCAACTGTGCAGCCTCCCTCTTTCACTCTTCAAACACCTCTTTGAAAAGGTCGGCCTTAGGATACTTGCACATATACAAAAACCTGGTGATATCCAACTCTCCCACAATGTTTAGAAGTAGGAGTCTTCTTCTTTTCTCTACCTTGCAAACTGTTGGCTAGTTAGCTGGTTTGTGTACAATGCACAGAGCTGAACATGAACAGGCAGTGTGTCGCAAACTGCAGTTAAAACTCAGATTGAGACACATATTTCGAATGCGCTGTATAAATGTCAAAGAATGCTCCTAAAACCTGAATGATGCCAGCATATCCCAAATGTCTTATTGGAAAATGCTACATTTGGAATAAGGCCTAATTTGGAATATGCTTTACCATGACCTGTATCACATTCAGAATATTGTCATATTTGGAATATTAGTGTGCATGTTAACATAGTCACTATCTTTCCTATGTACCTGTCTGGTTTTGGCAGAGGTCTCCACAAACGGTACACCGTAGCTTCGTGCCAGCTCCTGCGCCTGCCGCGTCTCCACTGTGCGGGTACTCAGGTCGCTTTTATTCCCCACCAGCACCATTGGAACACTGTCACTGTCCTTCACCCTGTTGATCTGCTCTCTGAGGAGGAGAGACACACACACCTAAGTGACTGAGGCCACTCTACTTTATCTTTGCACCACTAATGTTTTCTTCAGTTTTGCTTTTTGTATTTGGATTAGCTCAAATATGTGAACTAGATTCTAGTGCAATAATGACCCCACAACTTGTGGCCACACTCAGCATGTCTATAGATATTAGGCACAGATAATTTTGAGCGCAGTTCCTGCTGATCAGGAAACGGTCTGTAGGGCTAGACTGCCTGAGCCAGCACAGTGCATTTACACAGCTGGATTCCTGACTGTGCCAACTTAAACATGCACACTATTAAAATACTGTTAGTCCTTCTTCAACAGTCTAGTTTCAACTTCTTTCTCCAGATGTGTTTTATTACTGATACAAGCCTAAGGCGGTGTAGGGCATCTTGTACCTATAGAGGTGAACGTCCTCAAATGATTTGGTGTTGTTGATGGCAAACACACAGAGGAAGCCCTCCCCTGTCCTCATATATTGGTCCCTCATGGCGCTGTACTCCTCCTGACCTGCAGTGTCCAGGATGTCCAACAGACAAGTCTCTCCATCAATCACCACCTGTTTTCTGTACGAGTCCTGTAACATAGCAGTGACATGATCATGCAGGCAAAAGCGTCTGCCAAGAAATCTGACAATGGATTGCATCATGTTAGTTCCATGGTTTTTTTCTCACAGTCACACTGCCGTGTCATGTAGCAACAAGACCTTGAATGGAAAGTTTTACAGTGAACTTTCAGGTATGTATTTTAACACTGACATAAAATGAAGATTTGCAACCAACTTGTCATTTACAGGCAACAAAGTGAGAAAAGAAAGCACACTACAAATCATTTAAAAGTTGCAAGAATACTGCATCGTGACTTAAATATCATGATAATATCTTATCATGAAAGATAAGCAATTCCCACCCATACAAGATATGATGCAGCATTGTTACATAATTAACCGCCCAGCAGTATATGAAGTGGTTAAATGTAACTTCAACCTCTACTAGCTACAACATTAAAAAGCTTATTACCTATTATGGATCAGTAATAATAGTCCTATGATAAGATATTAAATATTATGACTGAAGGGGGCATTCTGCTGCATAATTAAGTTCACTTTTGACTTTTAAGTGCCTTTTATGGCAAATACTATAATTTAAGGTATTTAATGCAGAACTTCTACTTGTAACAGAGTATTTTCACGTTAGTAGTGTCCAGCCCAAGTTGATTTACGAGACACCAAAGTACAGTTGCGACCAAAGAACTTTGTCCTGATACAAATGAAATATTGTAAGAGCAAAGGGAGGGGACAAATCTGAGTACATCTTCCACAACTTCTGAAAGCATGGAAGAAGGTAATATCATTTCCTGTGTATTGGTTAATGTGTAGAAAAGGGTGATATGAGTAAGCAGTGGGTGTTTAATACTATCCAAACCTTTAAAAGGGGAACTTCACCCATTTTCAAAATGCATACATGTTGTGCCTGTGGTCTAAGACAGTCCAAAAATATTAGTTAACATGAACAACTTTCCCAAATCCAAAAAATAGAGTGCTAAAACTCAAACTTGTGATGTCATCAAATATAAAGTCTGGAGCAGCTCCACTGACAATGAATGATGAACAAAGGGTGAAAGAGCCAGGGAAATGTTCAGACTATATGAGTACATTTTCTACAATAGTATAGAGCTCATCTGGGTATGAAAAAGGAAACAAATATTCTGTGGGTCTAAACAAAATCACCCTCCCAACCATTGTCTATGGAGCAGCTCCATGCTTTATACCCGATGACATCACAAGTTTGAGACTAACCTCTCTGGTTCCTGGCTTTGATAGAGAGTAGCTCATGTTCACAGACATTGATTGTACTTTCCTAGGCCAAGGAAATAACATTCTTAATTTGGGTGGTGTTCCACTTAAAAACCTGTTTCACTCTGACAGGTACAATGGCATAAATATGAATAACTCACTTTGATGAACACATGAAACTGACCATGCATATTCATGGTAAACTCTGGTTTACCAACCATTAATGGTTTAATGGTTGGTGCCTTACCTCGATGGTTGGATCATATTCATCTACGAAGTGGTTCTGGATGAGCTGGATGGTGAGAGCACTCTTCCCCACACCTCCTGCCCCGACCACCACAAGTTTGTACTCGGTCATGCCTGGGAGGGATTAAATCAGCAGGTAGCCATGATTTTACATTGGATTAGCCGAGTTGTCAGGTGAACATGAACAAATCAAACCGGTTGATGTAAGTTAACCCCCTTCCTCCCTACACTGACATGGCGAAGACACTGACCCAGATTTAAGGTTACTATCAGCTGACGTTAGCTGACTTTATTTTAAGTCTTCCTTACTTGAACGAGTGCTGGTTGTAAAATGGGAAATATTAACTTACCTTTAATGTAGGAGTTTAATGGAGGAGTCTGTGAAATGATAGCTGACTTTACGAATGGATAAATGAGATTAGCTTGCTACATAACGTTAGCCGGAGACGATTTCCTTATTCAGAACACTTGTAGACAAACTTCAGGACCTGTCCGAAACTTGTTTTCCTCGCTAGAAATGCGTGTCAAAAATGAGCCAAAGATTTTAGAAGCTACTATTAACAATTAAACTTCATGTAATGAATAAATTAAAAGCCTGAATCCGTGCGAGTTCCTATTTAGTCTCCATTGTGGGCTCATTGAAAGCAGAGCGTTTTCACGTTAATCCCCGTCGTCAAACAACCAATGAACCGACGGCGTACAGACAGACGTTGCAATGAGCCAATCATAGTGGCGCTTTGGTTAATGACCCCGCCCACAGCTAGCACATCAGTCCAATCATGAACAGGAATAGCCCTAATGGGGCGTGGCCAACCGGGGAAACTTCTTTTTCCCCACAGATGGTTCTTCTCAACTCATCAGATATCTCTGCTGATGAATATCAGCAAGGGAATTTGAACTCACAATTCCAAACTTTTTAAACGTCTGCTTCATATAACACATTACGATGAACAGCTCTGCAATAATTACCTTCTTTGTAAAGTTTTTAGCCACCTTAATTTACACACCAGGCTTTTATTTCGAAATATATGACCGGAAGTTACAGTGTGGTACTGCACTACACCATTATTAAGCGTTGTTTGAATGTGTTCACTGCCCTCAAGTGGTCACAGTCGCAACTACACTACTAAATTTAATAAAGTGGTTAATGCACACTAATGATGTCAGTATTAACAGGGGCGTAGCACCAAATTCTGGGCCCTGTACATAAGCAGCCTGTGGGCCGACTGCCCTTCCTCTCTTGACCCATGTCTCTTTCATGCACCTTTTAATTTAATAATTTCTTTACAAAGTCAGTTTGCTTTCTTTCCCTTTCCTTTGTTTGTTTGTTTCTTTGAACCCTGATTTCCCTTTCTTGGGGAAATACATAAGTGTACATTGGTGCTTCAGTAGCATAAGATATCACGCTCATCACTAGCTGGGTTTAGAGACGAACTCTAGTGCAGGGGCAGATTAAACAATTTTGCGCACTTAAAGAGGGAGAGGGGCCTCGGAGAGCTTCTACTGTCCTTTTTTAATACAAGTTCAGTGTTTCAATTGATTTATTCAGCCACCTTGCACTTTGAGATTTGTATTCAAATGTAAAGTGCGTTATAAATAAAATCTATTATTATTACCTTTAATGTAGCTATGGCACTAATCCCTTAGAAATAAAAATAAAAAGTCCAAACATAACCAAAATTTAATTCCAGGCCTTTCAAGGAGGAGGAGAGGAAGGAAACCCCTTTGTTAACACCAAAGTCAAAACAAGTCGCAGATGATCTGATTGTTTTTAGAATCACAAATTTGGGTTCCCTGTGCTCAAATAACCAATGTAAACATGAACATAATTGTGTTTGTGTGTTTGTTGCAGTTTACAGCTTGCAAGCAGTTAAAAGTGCACTGAAAATAGGAATATTGAATATAAAATGTGGTTTATCAAACTGACATTTCTTATTGAACTTATCATATATATGTTAGGAATTAGGCATGATTGATTTTTTAAAAATAGAGTGCCCTGAGATCGAAAACTCAGAAATGAGTCAGTATTTTAGCAGGCCTGGTTGTAAATTTGCAAATATTAGAATAGCACAGAAATTCCCAACCACACTCTGCCTTGATCTGCCTTACAATGGAAAAGGTTGATGTTGTGTTTTCAGTCTGCTTTCATTGCCATTAAGTGCCCCAAAACAAGCTACTGCAGGTTTAAGAGTTGTGTTTTTAACAATGTGAGGACCAGTTTACCTTAAGAGAAGTTAATACCAGAGTTAAAACAGTTTAAGGCTAACCTGAGAATAATGTATGTTTATCGACATCTAGTGGTCAAAGTGATGAACTGCAGCACTACGTCAAAAGTCAAAGTAGCGTCAATGCGGAAATGATTGTGCTCATACTTCCGGTGTATTCTTTCAAGAATAAAGACCATAGCGAAACACTTAACGAAATAACAGCAGGTATGTTGAAAAGTAATTATGTTGACACACACACACACACACACACACACACACACACACACACACACACACACACACACACACACACACACACACACACACACAAAGCAGGCATCATGCCCCACCCTCTGGTCAGTCATCCTCACCTCCCTTGTCTGTGACGTCCATGTTTCTGCCTCACTCTCCCACTGAGTGCATCTGCTCTCCTATCTAATCTTTGCCTAAAATCACAGAGATAATCCTGCATCCATCTGTCCTGAGATAAAGACAGAGAAAGACAGAGAACTGACATTGCGCTCATGATGTAGGCCTAAAAAAAAAAAAAAAAAAATCAACACTAATTTAATGTGTCATCATGCTGTCAGTGATAAATCCTAATGACATGACTGTGCTGAAATAGTGACCTCATTTTAAATCACTTAATTTTTTTTTATTATAGACAAGGATATCATCTCACATTTACATCTTTTATACATAGACTATTTTCCACATCTCTGCATGTTTAAATATGATTGTTTCCTTTTTTTATTTTTACACTTTTCCCCACCACACATTTCATCAAGAAGGAGGAGGACAACATTGGAACAGCCATAAACTGAGACAAAGAGAAACTTGATTAAAAATACACCGATACAACACTTAAAAATAAAATTGTTCACAGGAATAATCATTCATGTCTTTTAGACATTTCACCCAAAACAAAATCTGCTTTAATCACTTTTAAAATAATTTATTGACGTACTAACACATTTCACCATGAAACCCTCATTTGAACCAAATAAATTCTTTTTAACATTCCAACAGAGTATTTTCTCACAAAAGTGAGCTCACATCACAAACCTTCTACACGTTAAAGAGAATTAGATTCTTGATCTGAAAAAGAGTCGTCTGCAAATGTACTTTTTAACAGATAAGTAAAATAAAAAAACACTGTGTGTTGGCATGACCTGTGAGTACACGCAGAGGGCAAAAGTTGTGTGTGTGCATGTTTGTGTGTGCATGCACATGTTGTTTCATGTATGTCGGCTCTATCTACTGTATGTGCCAGCGCAGAAAAATGTACTGTGCAGCTTGTACAATGCGACAGTTCCTCTCCTGTATGAGCTTGTTAGTGTCCTCTGAGGAGAAGCACCTCTGGACTCCATTACCCAGCTGTCAGTGTGTCAAGATGAAGAGGGTGCTGCATTTAAAGGGCACAAGGGGAGCTGATGTGATTGGCCATGATTGTTACCAAACCTTAATACACCCTTTGATAATGGATTATAATAGACTCTTCTTGTTTCCATGGGTGCGCTTCACACCATACAGCCATGTCAATACCAAATAGTGTGCCACCACTCCCTCTGCACTCTGTACATGGTGCATTTGACTGTGCTTGCATAAAATTAGCACCCTGTGTGTGTGTGTGTTTGTGTGTGTGTGTGTGTGTGTATGTGTTTGTGTGTGTAAAAGGAAGAGAGGGATGGCGAGATACTGCACTGCTGTGCTCATTAAAACATGCTCACCGCACAATGTTTCAGCACCTGCACCCAACACAGCAACACACTCACACACACACACACACACACACACACACACACACACACACACACACACACACACACACACACACACACACACACACACACACACACACACACACACACACACACAATGACAATCTGAAAAGCTCTGACCCATCAACTCAAACGTGGCTGTCATTTAGGTACTAAAGTATTGAGGCAATTCATAGACATAGGTATTTGAATTTTAACAGCCACTGGAGACTTAATTTGGAAATTCAAACATCACTGAATTCATAGCATTGAAGAATTTTACTTTGAAAACCACGTATGTGAATTTGTTTGCGCTGTAATGCCTCTTTGAAAGTCAAATACGACATTTAATTTTTCTTACTGCTCACAAATTCAGATCAAAGAATTCAAGTTTCATAATTAAAAAAAATAGATTCAGGTTTCTCAAATTTGACTGGTCATACTCAGATCTAAAAATTCAATAAAACATTGGTCAATTCGACTGGTCAGAACATTCAAACTTGATTGCTTATCCTGTCCTGGATGTTGCTTTTTGAGTTTTTTTAAAAATTAGTTTTTAAACTTTAATCTCTAGATCTGAATTTGACCAATTGAAATTAAGCATCCTGATTTCAGTCGAAATGTATTTGTTCTCAGTTTCTTTTTGAAATGATTTGCAGTTTCACAAATTTAGATCCAAAAAACAACACAAAACACACACCCACACACACCCACATACACACACAGATTCAGGGTGCTCAAATTCCATCCATCCATCCATCCATCCATCCATCCATCCATCCATCCATCCATCCATCCATGTGCTTATCTGGGGCCACTGCTCAAATTCAATTGGTCAAATTTAGAACTAAAGTAAAATAAATAAATAAATAAAACAGGACAGGCATATCAAGCCTGAATGTTTTGGCCAATTAAATTTAAGCAACCTGAATCTGTTTTTTCAAAATTCAGATATTTATATCTCTTTTTTGCCTCCATACTAAAGACACTGAAACAGCTTCAGCAGAGAGGAGAAGACAGAGAGTGTCCTGTTAAATACAGGGAGGAGGACAGAGGGAGAGGCAGCCACAGAGACGCAGAGAAAGGCCGAAACAGAGGCAGCACGTGCTGTGGTGTGCCTGGGAATATTATAACTGTTGTTCCATGCTGGTTACGCAGTGGAACAGTTCAGCAACTATCACACTCTACTTGTCATTCTGGGCCACCTCTCTAATAGGAGTGCACACACCAAATGGAAAGTCACAAATGTCAGATGATTACTCATCTGACCCATAAACGTGGCTGGACGTGACCTAGTTCGATCAGACCCAGGTGAGATTCAGCTAGACACCACATGCAAGCTCAAAAACATACCTTTGCACATTCCAGTGCACACACACACACACATAAAGGGGAGCCTGTTATAAAAAAAGCTTCACAGCTTTAAACACACAAATACAGACCGATACAACACCTAAGCACCTTATTCCTCTTTGATTCAATAGTTTGAAAGTCATCACCATGTGTGTGCATACTTTAATTATGCATTGCTTTGGAATCATAATGTTGCATTGGCAAAGGGAAATTAACTGGATGCATCCAGCATCTGGATAAGATTGTCCACAAGGGGCCTCGCTCATAAAAACACATTAGCTTTTAGTTTGTGTATTGATTTTTTTATCATATGCTCAGTGTGATTTCTATCGAGGCTGAGAGCCTTGAGAGTAATATAGACTAGAAAGTGTGAGCAGTCCACAGACGTGACATCACATTTTGTATTTAGTAGCTAAGTTTCAAAGGTGGGGCCGCGTCAGTTTTGCAAATCACAACTAAGTCTCAAGTCTTCGCACTCAACTCCCAAGTCCTAAACTTTGGGTTATGAGCCTTAAACAAGACATAATGCACTCTTCACCGCTCTTCATTTAACAACAGATTAATACTCTATTAAATTTACAAAAATAAATGAATGCTTTTTAAATTTGTACTTATCTGTTAAAACAGGAAGTGGAAGTGCTCCATCTGTAATTTCTAACCACATTTTGCATACTGCAACTCTTTTTTTTAGACAATCACATGGTTTTTGTAAGGGAAATAAATCATCAAATTGCTTTTCCAACAGGTGCTCAGTAAAGTATTGTTAGTTTTCCAGGATTCTCTCCTGCAACTTGATTGGATCTGGGTATTCAATATTATCAATATTAATTGGATCAGGGAGGCCATTGTCACATTTGGGACACATGGGACTAAAATACACACCACTGATAATGTTTTGGACAGCTCAAAACCTTTGTGTTTCCAAACTGAGGCCCCAAAGGTGCTTTCCCAGCAAAAAAACCCCTAAATGTGTGGCTTACAAATAAAACTTTAAATACAACACAATGCCAGTGGCTTGAGAGAGTTGCTGTACACACACCACACACACACACACACACACACACACACACACACACACACACACACACACACACACACACACACACACACACACACACACACACACACACACACACACAAACACACACACATGCACAGATAGAATCTCCTCACTGATGTGGAAACAGAACTCCTGACCAATCACAACGAGCTCAGGAGCAGGAAGGAAGTCTGGAATATGAGTTCAGTTTTTGCTAATGAATACTGTGTGTGTTTGTGTACATTGATCACTCTAACACTTGCATGCACGTGCCTACACACACACACACACACACACACACTTGCACGCACACACGCGCGCACACACACACACACTGGAATGAATCAGATGCATACTTTTGATATGTGCAGTCGTTAATAATGTACAAAAGCACACAGCAGGTCCATTCAGTAAAGCAGTGACTTTCTTACAATCCCCTTCCAAAAACAATCTTCCTCTTTTCTTTATCTTGTTTTTAAACTCGTATCATGTTGATCTTCTATGTCAGCTCCCTCTCCTCTTCTCCCCCGTACATATAAGAGTTGTATCCAGGTGGCTGCACGTACTCCTCAGACTTATCCCAGTCCGACACCCATCCAGAACCAGCTCCTCCTCCTCCAGCCCCTCCTCCGTTGGATCCAACAACTGGTTGGTTTATGGCCCCGTATTGCCCACCTCCACGGTAGAGCTCCTCTGTTTCATTGGCCAGTTCATCCTCGTCTATAATACCGCACTTCTCCTCACTCGTGTCCTCTATGTCCGCCCATGCTTGCTTTTCTCCCGATGCAAAGAGTCCTAGGGAGAAACGAAATCTCATCAGCACTTAGACTGAGGTCTTCTTTACATGCCTCACAAAACACTATATTCAAAGTCAGCATACCATAGAAAACCACTCCTCCATAATGAACGAGGGAAGCTATAAGGAAGACATACTGCCACTCCTCACGTGTCTGAAAAGATATAAAAAGGCATGGAACACAGGTGAGTTTGAAAGTTTACACGTGGCATTATTAAGTCGATACAAGTGAATGTTATCTTTTACCTTGTGTTTGGTCATGGCTCCCACTATGAGAGGACACACCATTCCAGATAGTGTTCCCACCCCGTTTGAGATGCCCATCAGTATGCTGGCATATCGAGGGGCGATATCCAAGTGATTGACATTAAACCCTGAGTGAAAGAACAAAGGCAGTGCACAACATTATTTCCCCAGTTTCAAATCCAAATGTAAATGTCTAACATGTTACTGACATTTTTAACAACAACATAGTAAAGAGGCATCAATTAGGGAGGTATTACTGTTGTTTTAATCATTATGATACCAAGTCAGCCCTCATCAGTGTAAAAGAATAATGTCATTTTCTTGTGTTTTTGTGTCTGACTAATGGGAACAACCATTTCTGAAATTGGTCCAGTATTGAGTGAGAGTGCTGCAGCCAGAAGTCACAAAACAGGCTACAATGCAATCACTGGGGCATTTGTACTTTCAATGTACAATATATATCCACTAAAATCACTTGTTTTTTGCCCCTGACAGGTTCAGATTATTACTAGTGTCTGACAACATTATAGAAGGGATCCCTACACAGATATACATTTTTCTTAAGAGTAAGATCCTTATTGTTTAACCAGAAACAGCCTTGACATTGCTATCACCAAACCAACTAAACTCCATTTAAATAAACAGTAATTTTAGCGTGTTTATAGCCAACATATTTTCACAGCAAATTGGGTGAATTAAGGGTTTATTTCAACCAAAGCAGAGTTGGTGATTGTTGTAACATTGGACAGACAAACCAAGATGTTTTTTGTGAACTTAATTTTGTTTCAATGACTTTGACTGAAGTGTGTTTTACGATGATAAAATTACTGTTTATTTTAATGAAGTCTGGTGAGTTTGGCGATTGCAATTTCAAGGCTGTTTCTGGTTAAACTAAAAGGATCTTACTCTTTAACAAAAAGGTCTGTGTCAGTGGGGATCCTTTCCATAATGTTGTCAGACAGTAATAATAAAAATCCAAGCCTGTCAGTAGGAAAAACAAGCCATTTAAGTGGATGTACAATGTTGCTGCACAAATGCCCCTTGTGGTTACATTGCCCCATTTTGTGGCTGCGGGCCTCTTGCTAAATATTGGACCACTTTCAAAAATTGTTGTTTCCATTAGTCACTTAGACACAAAAACATGAGAAAAAAAGGGTCTGGGTTGAAAAATACCTAAGTTACCCTTTAAAGGAATAGTACGACATGTTGGGAAATACACCTGCTTTCTTGCTGAGAGGACGTTGATACCACTCTCATGTCTGTAAGGTAAATATGTTGCTACAGCCAGCAGCTGGTAATCTTAGCTTAGCATAAAGACTGGAAATGACAGTTTGGTGTTTTACAGGGTCTATGTGCTGGACTATTTCTTGGCTTGTACACAGCATGGTTGTTTATAACGTCTCTCACCTGAGATAGCAAATCCACTGAAACCCACAGCGAGGACCAAAAAGGAAATGGCAACACCTTTTGAATGAGAGTATCCCACCACCAGCAGGAGAGTGGCCTCCATCCCAAAACCTGAAACATGTAAACACATAAAAAACTAACACAAGAAGGAAGAAATGAGGTGAACTATTCACAAATCTATACTCTGTCTCAACAAGCAGTAGTCACCTGTTCTACAGTAGTGATTTATTTACTTAGAAATGGTACATGTGTTTATGCACAGGGAGAAGAAAGACTGATGCAACCTTTAAGTTGTGCTAAAATATTAATAGGACTCCAGTACTGGCAGCTGCGGCACTCCAAACCTTCTGAATGCCAGTTGCTGGGTGAAAGGTACCAGGCAAATGATGTAACTACATTTTAGGTCCTCCATTTTCAGGAAAATGATGGCAATCACTAACAAATACACTAATGAAATATAAGTTTGATTCAGTGAATGAATGAATAAGTTTTTTTATTTTGGTGTCATTGCATGGAAATATGCTCAGCCTGCATAAACCAGGACCAGAGTCCAAACATATTTTCAGACAACAAACAGAGGACAAATGGAACAGAGCAGCAAAAGCACTGTACATAATCAGATCAACACTGTGTAAGACCAAGTTCATGGATCGCTCACAAAGTTATTTACTGAGTAGGACTTAAAAAATCAAAATAACTACTAGTTAAACAAATTTTCTTGCCTTCTTTTCCAGGCTTTTGCAACAAAACTGGCATACTCAAACATAGGGTTTCAAGGAGGCATTTCATTAGCTCTCTTAAGCCATCATAGTTTGTTCAGTGTAAAAGAAAATGGGACTCACTTTCCATTTCACCCTAATCACATAACTCACATTCTCTGTTTTCCTCTGGAATATCGTTTAATCACCAAACCTCAATGGCCAGAAGAAGAATACCAGCTCTCAGCTGCGCAACTAAAGATCTTTGGCTTCTAGATAGGTGAGTTGTTACATCTGGTTCAGGGCAAAAATTCTGTTTTCTAAGCACATATGTCCATAGTTTAGTTCATTTACATTTTGCTTTGTATTATCTGTGTTTCTGCTGATCAGAGAGGATGTTGAACTCCATTTATATGTTGCTTAATTTGTAAAATTCTTCACAGCAAAGGCGAAATGCCATCTTTTTTATTCCAGTGTGCAATTCAGTTTCTGCTCTTCCATTGTCTTGTGCTCTCTTCCCTCCCCCTTGCTGTCATTCCTCTTTACCCTACTCCAGCTATCACCCGCTCCTGTTTGAAACTCTCACCTCCACAGTTCATGAGCTTCCTGACGTTGGTGGTGGACATCAGGTTGTGGGTTCTCAGGTAGTCTGCCAACTGGCCTCCAATAGGCACGATGATGGTCATCACCAGATGGGGCAAAGCTGACACCATGCCCACCTGAAAGAGGAAAGGGGTAGAGCGTGAGAGATTCTTTATGTGTGAGTTAGAAAGAGACACGAGAATATGTTTTCATTCGAGTATTAGAAACAATGAGAGGACGAATGTTGAAAAAGGATTGAAAACAATAACTCATAAACCTTTTAACTTCCAATCCTGCCCTGTGTCAGAAAACAGCCTTGTCCCAGACAAGAATTCACAACTTCAAACAATTAAAAAAAGGTGGGGATGGTGCTCAAGTGTTAGTAAGCTTTTTATTTTATGATAAATTCAATAATGAATCCAATCAAAACGTGTCAAAGTGAATATCGTATAGTACCAAGAAGCACAAACCTAAAACCTTCCAGATACAGTTTAAATAAATCATTTAAAATGCTTAAGGCAGCGAGTGCAAATTTATCTACAACAACGAGAGGCTGAAAAATACTAGAATTTTCCTACAGCTCCAGTTGCAGTGCCTTTGAGCAAAGTTTCAACACTTAAACCCTCTAATGGCTACAGCAGATGACTGTAGCTTTGGGCATTCTCCAATTGAGAGAAGACATTTCTTAAAAACCCAAACTACAGCTGCTGGTTTTTATAGCTGTATACATGATACAATCTCACCTTGCTGATCTCAAAGCCAAAGACTTCTTCAAAGTAGGCTGGCTGGCTGATGAGCAGCAGGTAAAAGGTCCAGCTCCTGCAGAAGTTGGCCACAATGATGGCATAGACTGGCATGGAGGTGAAGAAGTGTCTCCATGGGGTTTTAAATTTCTGCCACCAAAAAGGAATAAGATATTACTAGGATCCACTGACTTCACTGATCAAGAGATAGAGAGTCAGCTGAGTGTGAATGAACAATTATTTGTGTACAAGTCTGAGAGATTTCCAGTGTTAGATTGATTGGTGACACATGAACATCATACAGGGCCCTACTTGGAGAGGATTAAGAAATGCTGCAGACTCTCCGATTGCATCTTCAATGTACTTCCTCTCCTCTGGTGTGATGGTGGGATGGGCTGCGGGACTCTCATACGACACCAGAATCCAGAACAGATACCAGAATATCCCAAAGCTGCCTGGGAAAGGGAGAGAAAGAAAGAAAAAAACAGATATGGGTACAGCTGAGAAAGGGCAAGAAAGTTCAAGGGTACAGAACTGAGGGAAAATTAAGACGAAGCTGCTCAGACTTCCCTCCAGGTTGCTGTTAATATTGCAGCACTGTTAATTAACAACATCAGTGGTAAGTAAGATATTTTGATTTTAAATACTCGATGCAGACACATATAGTCCTTGAGATTCACATGAAAGCCATTCAAACCTTTCAGTCTTGAATGTGAGCAACAGAAGCACACTTTCTGATTTAGAAATATTTGCATCTAATGTATGTATTAATATATTGCTTGGCTGAGCAGTCTTCAGTCAGCAAACACATTTGAATATAAGGATACTAACCATAGACATAGAAGACTGAAGGCCACCCAGTGTATTGCACCAGTATCCCAGCTAAAGGCATGGCCACCACCGCCCCTGCATAGGATCCTAAGAACAAATCAAACATAAAGCAAAAAGAAAAGTTATTCATTTTCCCTATATACAGCAAATTATATGATTTATATGCCTATTACATATTGTGATATATTGGGCATAGAATGTATACAGTTTCTTTAATTCTCAAAGTTTCTGTAGATATTGAGTTTAAGTGTCAGTTAGGCATGAAACTTTACCACAAAAGGCTGTTGTGGCTAATCGACTTCTTTCAAGAGGAGGCGCCCACTTGGCCCAGATCCCGTGGCAGGCTGGGTATGATACACCCTGTAGGGCACGACACAGTCAGGAAACACTCATGCATGTAGTCTCACACAGAGTCCTGTAAGCACAAAGACATATACTGTACCTCAACAAGGCCCTGGCATATCCTGACCAATATGACGCAGCTGTAATGGCAGCGAGCAGCAGATGGAATCAGCATGTTGAGAGTTGATGTGGCCACTATGGCAAAGCCAAATACTCTGAAACACACAAAAGACGAATAAACTTCCTCAGATTGATAAATCAACCTCTTTATAGTACATCAGATTACAGAAATGCCTATATCAGGGAAGATATTGTAAACTGGAAGACATTCACCTGTTGGCTGCAAATTTTTGACATATAAAGCCACCCGGGATCTGTGTGACGATGTAGCCCCAGAAGAAGGAGCCGTGGATCATCCCCACCGTCTCAGGGTCCCAGGTGAACTGTGCAGCCTGGAGAAAAGAAGATATATGACTGAAACTTAACTTTAAGGTTCAGACACAGTCATATGAGCAGAAATAAAGCAGAATATAGAGAAACAGATATAAACCCTAAAAGCCAAACAAGAAAAGTCCAAAATCTTTTGAATTTCTGCTTTGCCACTTACCACAAGTACTTCCTTGTTGCCTTTGTAGACAGTGTGGTCATTGACCATGCTTACAATGGCCACACCCAGGTTACACCGGATACCAAAAGAGATACAGAATCCCAAGCCAGACAGGATGGCGATGATGTACCGCCTCGGTAGGCCAAAGCAGGTACAGTCCACCACCGGCAGCTCCTTCTCCTCCACCAGCTCAGGGCGGCCCTCCGCTGACAATTCAATGGTTTCTCCATTGGGCTGCCGCTTCTCAATCAGCCTGAGGGGAGATACAAAGACAGATTACACAGGAGGGTAAAACTACTCACCAGCCTCTGCACTTTAGGAAATAATGTCTAATCTATTTCCATGTGATGTAACACTGCTGACATGAAAAACCCCCAATGCATTTTGGGTTTATCCTGTTGGTTTACACAACACTTCAACATATGCTTGCAGTGATGGACCCAATCCAAGTCGAACACAGAGGAACAGGTTAACACTGAAGCTATCATTCATTTTATACTACTGATTCTTTACACAGCCTGATTGGGATCTAACAGTGCAACACTGCAAGAATCCATTATGGACGTAATTGTATTTGTTGTTATTTATAATTCGCTGATACATGCAAAAGCTCCAGCTGCTCATTTAAAAACTCAAATGTAGATTGGCATTTCCTTAAAAAACCAATCAGACACTCCTCTGGAAAAAGAGGGGAGAGGTGACAGTGAGGAGCTGATGCACACGTCCTCTGGGGACAAAAAATTGCGTAACATAGAAACGGTGGCTCAAAAGGGGATTTCCTGGGAGGGTGGGGAACATTTCTAGTTCAGGTGAGCCATCTATGCTTCAAAAACAAATCTGTTGTAAAAGCTTGAAATACAGGAAATATAGTGGTCTGGTGTCAGCAAACATCTTTGAGCAAAACAATGCTTTGCCGCTTTGCTTTGCTATTTTTAATGCTGTGAGAAGGAGTATATATCTTTTCTTCATGCATATTTTTATGCCGTTGTGCTGTAGGCAGCTGTGGCCAGAGGCATTATATTTTCGGGTTGTCCACTTTGTCCCTTTCTATTCTAGTGAACGCAATATCTAAAGGAATTTCTTCAAATTTGGCACATTACACCTTTGTCTTTTCCTAGATACTTTTCCTTGACCTTGATGGAAAACGTCATTAAGTCAGGGAAGGATGTGAAGGATAATTTATGAAGACAACCATGGTGCTGAGAGAGTCCCACTGCACTTACACTAGTATATGTAATTATGCACTGGCAGATGTAATTGACATGGGTCACTTGAAATGTTGCAACTGCAAGGACTTGTGGGCCAGCATTATCTCTCTTTCATAAAGAATGGTCCAGTGTACCCAATGCTAAGGGATATAAGAAAGGAAGCATTGAAGCACTTTTAGATAGCATTTCATCATTCCACTCAGTAAGGAACCTTCCTAAGCAAAAAAGTCGATCCAACTGCAGCCTTAGACTCAATGATGAACTGATTAGATTTTGGTGGTCAAAGGTCAAGGTCTCTTGAACACTCAGCGAGAATTTCATTACATCTGGCAGAAACGTCCACTTGGGCTGTCTTTTATTAGGTGTTCAACATGCCCTTGTTGACTACCCTCACTTGCTCTTGGGGAAATCCCCACTGCCATCATAAGTGTTGTTGTGTTTGTCTGAAAAACTTAAGTGAACTTGGTGAGATCGACCCTCGGAGGGCTGGGGGAGCGAGTTTACATTCATGGTTAGGTTGCAGTAATGTATGTAAAACTCATAAAACTGTGTTAAAACTGGTGAACCAGGAGAGAATGGACTCAAACGCATGACTCATGAGGCAGTTCAGGTAAGTAAATGAGTCTTTACTGGTCAAAAGATAGGTTCGGTACACACAGGACGATCAGTAGAGGCAAACAAATCCAAAGGGACAAGGCAGAGGCAAAGTCAAAAACCAGGTCCAAAAAAACAAGAGGCACAGGGAAACAAAAGGCTAGAATGTTAGACACACAGGGAGCTAAGACAAACTGGCACAGAGAGAAAACAAGAGACACACTAAATACTGTGGTGAGGGGAGGGATAACAAGGCACAGGTGAGGCTAATCAGGGTGTGACAGACAATCAGACACAGGTGAAGCCATCAAAAGGGAGGGAAAACACACAGGGGCAGGAAGTGAAATGATCTGAAATGAGAGGAGATTCAAAGTAAAACAGGAAAGAACATGAATGAATGAATAAAGACACAACCTAAAAAACTTGAGCTGTGACACTCTGTTTACTTAACTGAAAGAGAAGATGAATCTGTGACAATAATAGTTTTGATAATCACAATACAGATCAAAAATAGAAATTTCTAAATCAGAAACTGATGCAGCTAGTTACCAAGTGCAGACATATTGCAATTATCTGCAGAAGACGCCTTGCCTCACTGAAATGAGTCTGCAGGTATTCTGGATCGTTTATAAAAAGGAGTGCAGTGCTAAACCTGCAACTGGCTGTCGATGCATGATAGTTTGAGCTGAAAATGCAACAGAATAGGTGTATTCCATTTTAATCCCCCACTACCCCTTTGACCACTTTCCCTCTGCTCTCCAAGTGGCCTCTGTGCAATGTATGCTGTTACGTAATACCAAAAGCTGATGTTAAGTGAATCAGGGGAAGTGGAACCACTAATGATACACAGCCTTGGATTCGGGGATGAACTGATTAGATTTTGTTGGTCAAACGTCAAGGTCTCTGTGACCTCACAAAACATGTTTTTGACCATAACTCAATAATTAATTTGCTAATTATTACAAAATTCAACACAAATGTCTAATACGATAAAATGATAAAATTACAACGTTTTATATTGAAAAGGTCAAGAGTCAACTTCAATGTGACATCATAACGTTCTGCAAAAACACTTTTCTGGCCATTATTCAGCGTCATAACTCATTTCTTCTGGGACATTTCTTTCCCACTGCACAAAAAAAACAATAAATGCCTACAAACATCAGGCTTTGTATTCAATGGGAAAGGTTACATTCGGCATTCACTCCCAGGACAAATGACTCTGCAGCAGTCATGGGTTTATCAATTCCAACTCTGATCGGCTTTGATTGGCAGTAATGGAGTTACAAAACCTAGGTGGACATGCTAATTTTAAACCCTTTGCGGGTGCAGCGCAATTACACGCCACAAAATACTGTCCATCTCTGTCCAAGCACTGCTTGTAAATCATTCCAAACTTAATCAGCACTGAGTTTTCCAGAGACAGAGACTGAATAAATAAGAAATGTAAAAAAGAATCGACCACCGTGACAATTTCAGTGGCCTCCATGCTGCTTTCTACTGTTTATCAATCTGTTTCTCCAGCCTGCCTGTGACATCAAACTTGACGTACACTATTTAAACAAACAAACAAATCAAAAACAGAAAGGCATACGTGTTTACTGCAGAGCCTTGTACATAGCTCTTGGGTGTCCACCTTGAAACTGTGTTGATTGTATAGACCTTCTGTGCTGCTAGGCTGTAGCTAAGTGTGAAGCATCCATGTTTTAGAGTCTGTAGCTTTTTTGCAGCAACATCCATATTTGAAGCATTGCCTACTGTCATGGCTACTGCTCTGGGTTCTGTCCTGTTCTTCTGGTGGTCGACCACAAGCTCATTGGTTTTGCCGATATTGAGCTTTGGGTGATTGACTTTGCACCGTGTACTGAAGCTCTATATTGGTTTTCTGTAAAAAATAGTCTCTAAATGAAGATGGCATGTTTCTCACTGGAAATTATTCACTGAAACGATACATGTCAATATAGTGATAACTTCCATTTCACAAAAAATACACTTAATACCTGTGATTAAATTCCTTCAAAGTCTTCACTGTATGAGCTTCAGCTTAACTGGTTGGTGTTGGCATACAACATACAACCGTGAGGTGGTAACTTCTAGTTTTTACTGCAGAGATTTTATCACACACACACACACACACACACACACACACACACACACACACACACACACACACACACACACACACACACACACACCCCTTCATGCAGACAACATACACCATGTTGGAGTCATGTCTGACTCAGCACGTCCCAGTGTGTGGTAGCAGCTGTCACTAGCCGAGGAGCAGAGTTAGCCACGACAGCAGATTCCCCCAGTGTCCGCTCCTTCAGGATGCCTGAGACCTGCTGCCATACTGGTGCTGTTCAAAATGTCCACTCTCTGAGATGCAAACAGGAGATCTCTGGAGGCCGACATCTAACCACATAAAATTACTGAACAGACTGGCTTTTGCCTTTATGCTGTCAGGTTATTCACAGGGTGTGTGAGTGCAAAGACCGATTAAAAAAGAAAGATGATAAAAGACGTGAAGAGTCGGATGTCTTTTAGATTGCCAATTCACTGAACTGCAAAATTTATCAAGAGAGTATGATCAATATTTGAAGTGTTATTTCTAAAAATACATCCATTCTGTCACTTTAATTTTTCATCTAAAATGTTTTTTTCTTTTTGTCAAACCAAGGAATTTCTGCATTTACCTTTATATTATTTCAGTTAATGATTGTCCTAGAAGAGACCAAAATTCTTGTTATTTTAGGCTGTTATGACCATTTTTGTCAAATGGCGAGTGTCACATTTTTTCCACAGGAGTCAAACAGAGAAGTGAGGAGAGCGGCCATCTGTGTAGCATAACCTCCATACTCTCAACAACACCCCCCACAAGTAAACACAAACCCACACAGACAGACAGACACACATGAATACAGTAGACTTAAGTACATGCTTTCTGCAGATACATTTCTCCGATTAAATCAGGCAAGGTGCAGCACTTTCCATATGTTTTAAACTGAGTGTGTGTTTCTGTGTGAGTTCACAGCAAAGTGCACTCGGGTGTTAGCCGTCCACCTTCCATTGGGCTGATCCAGTTAGTCAGTGAGCTGGAGAATTATGCACAGAAACGGGCACGATCACCACAAGCATTTGTTTCATTTGAAGAGGATGGTTGCCATTTTAAAAACCTGTTTCAAATTCGAGCTTCAATACATTAACCAAAAACAAGTGTTTACTGCATTGAACGTGGCTCAGTGTTTCAAGCAAAGACGATTCATCTCCGTCAGCCTCTCAGCACATACTGAAACTCCAAGATAACTTATTCACGCACGACACACAAGACAAGACAGACTCTGACACTGCTAAATTATTGATGTGTTTTTGGGTGAGATAAATAATTCAGTCCAGCTTTTACACCATGATCTGTCACTACCTATCTATCTGTTCGGCTGTCTGCATATGTACATTCTGTCTCATCCAGCCAGTCGTTATATTTCTCAGTTATGCATGTGGATTTCACTCCATCCCCCATTATCACACGGCAGACTCTGCATAATCTCTTTATACATCCGTGCAATCCATCAAAAAACAAACAAAATAAAAGACAAGCCAATGTAATGATGTATAAATTTAACCTGGGGCCATCATGAGGTAGTCTGTTTCTTAAGTAAAACACAATGGGCAACAGAAAAGTAATACTTTGTAAAGCATCGTTTTGGAATTTGTAAGAGATTAGAGAGCCTGCATCCTCTCTCTCTCTCTCTGTCTCTCCCTCTCTCTCTTAATCTGTCACAACATTCAGATTAGGATTACAAAAATGATTTACTTCCGGAAATGAATATAGAAGGACAGACTAGGCATGGTTCACCATGCTTCTGCCTGTATCACAACACACTGGTTATTTCATGCTGTCATCTGATTCAGTTTTTAGTCCTTTTGTGAATAAGACTGCTTTCACTTACGTGCTGTTATTTTGTGTGTCAAGTCAAACATTTATGATTTCTAACATGTCCATTTTTGCCCATTTTACAAACTCATCACATTTTTCTGTGTGGGTAAATATTCCATATTACTCTGAGACATGACCTGTTTGACCGACTTAGTGGTGTGGACAAATGGGCTGCTGAGCAGTGCCAGGGAAGCTACTTTGAAAGTATAGTTTTGCAAGCTGCCAATTACTTCACACAGGAAGAAGTTGAACTACAGCAAAGCTACCCTACAGGAGAAATACAGTTTGGTTAACTAAAGCTAGAAAAGTAGTTTCAACAACCATGTAAAAAAAATAATCAAATAGTCAATGTACATGTGATACAAAATTATAATAAAATATAATACAAAAAAGCCATGTGCCAGCAGAAACCGGGTTTATTGCAAAAAGTGCCCACTTGTTCACAAGTCATATATAACCCAGAAACTATTGGACAAGTGCAAGATATGCCAGCTTTGTTTTTTTTTTGTTTGTTTGGAGAAGCAGGTTGGAGTCCGACACAAAAGCTAAACAATGTACTGCTGTAAATGGGGGCAACAGCAAAACATATTTTAGCCACCTAAGAAAAGTCACACCTAAAAAAATCAATGTCAGTTACAGTGAATTTTCACTGCTTTATGTTTCCGACGGACAGTCCGTTCCGCTGGGAAAACTGTCAATGGCTTCAGTTTCCCATCTATGCTCTTATCAACGCCACCAGACTCTATTGACAAAAATGGTAATTTTAGCCCACTGAACACAAGAGCTGCTGGTCTAGTGCTGCTTTGATCAGTTTGTGTTATTGTGTGACTTTGGGACTTTTTTTGGGTGGCTAAAATTCATTTTGTTGCTGGCCCCTCCACAGCAGTAGATTGCTTGGCTGCCTACAATTAAGTACCCCTTACAATCCCACTTTAAAAAAAACCTGAACTATCCCTTTAAATGAAGGTGCACAGGCCTCAGGACGAGGTGCTCCACAGTGAAGTAAACACAAGGAACAGATATGAAATAACCAATTCTGCAAATCAAAGCAAAAAGTTGATCAAAAAGCTGATGTGACACAAAGGAAGGTGCGCGCATCTTTTCTGTTGAATCAGTTGGCCGCTTGCTCTGCTGTCCTCTCTGTAAATGTGCTGACTCGCCCCCTGAGTGGAGCTCAGCATCCTACCTCAGAGTTAGTGAAGGTTGCAGGAGAATCCTCATTAAACCTCACGACAGATTGCAGCCTGACACCTACACATACGCTACCAACTAACGAGGCTAGCCCACAGCAAAAATTACCGTTAATTACAGATGCTTCCCACTAAAGGGCAATCTCACTCTCGTGTGTGTAAGTGTCTCAAAATAGCTGACTTGCTGAGGGTCTCCCTCTACTGATATGGTGTTTTAATGTGTCAGTGAAGGTGTTTACTAGTGCTCTCACTTAACAAACAAACACAGTAATTAGGCTATAACATAAATTAGTGCTATCTCTGCCAGTACAAAACTTGTAGAAATGATAGGTCACTGAACAAGTAAAGGTATGAGACACAGAGAAAAGAAGCTCTGTCCCTGGACATTTGCTGTTGTGTGGGGCTCACAATACTGTGAGCTTGCACTCAGCTGATGTAGCTTCTCTCGTTAGCATAGCGAGGACCTGATTGGTCTCAGCTGGCAACAATTAATGAGCGAGAGAGCATGAGCAGGCAGGAGTCCTGTGACCTCAGGCTCACTGGAATATCATAATTACAAAAGTAACAGGCTCAGTGGAGACTGAGTAACAACTCACACCTCAAACTGAGCTCATGTGTGTGCTTTTCACCTGAGCACGAGAAGTTCAACATAAAACCTGAATAAACATCTGACATGAAATGTACAAAGTCAATCAAAGCAATTTAGTCTAAAAGAGACTTAAACACTAGAGTTAAAATTCTTGATCTGATCAAAATAAGTGATTAAAGAACATCTTAAGTAGACCTAAATCAATTTGCATTTACATTGAATATAGTGAAGTATTAAAGGGGCTCTATGCAAAATTCAGAGTATATAAATTATCTGGACAAGGTTCTCAACATGGAGGTGCCCGAGATGCCAGCTAATGGTGCTAACTCCATGCCCAGCGGTTACTGTTGTATGAGTGCAGTGCAGAGCGCCAGTGATGAGCTAGCCAGTGGGATACACACATGCACTAACATGCACGTGCAACTGAACCAGCTTACCACAACAAACCACAAAGAAGCTCAGATTACAGCACACACACAGAGGGAGCATGACTTAACTCTCCACTCAGGACACCACTACTCCACAACATCTGATAGCAAATAGTGGTTTGCTGCTATATTAATGCTCTGAATATCACAACCTTTCAGTGGGGCTAATACTTATGATTATTTTCAGTTATCTACTGATTATTTTCTGGATTAATCAATTAAATGTTTTGTTTAAAAAAAAACAACAAAATATTTGCACATAAAAAATTCCCACAGTCCAAGATGATGTAATATTCATACAGCTTATTATCGTTTCTTTAGCCTTTATTATAGGACAGCTCAAGAATGACAGGGAAAGGGGCAGAGAGAACAGGATGGCACGCAGCAAAGGGCTAGAGGTTGGAACTGAACCTGCACCGCTGCAAGGACTTGGCCAATATGCACATGTTATCAGGCCACCCCTTCACACAGCTTGTTTTATTCCAGTGGTTTTAAAACTTTTTGTGCCCAATGCAAACCTAGGGGCAAGCCAACATCTCAAGGCACACCTGTATCTATATCTGTGCACAATAGCCTCTACGTGTGCTGTCACTCTCCTCATGACATAAATGTTTGTTTTTATTTACTTATGTGAAATAACAATTGACACTCATGAAATATTTATTAACAAAATGATTCAAGAATTCATTTCAAACATTTTAAAATTACATCAGAGCAGCAATAACACATCAATTGATGTGATGTTTCACACACATAATTCCCCTCACGCAGATGGCAACAAAGTATAGGTTTTTCAAATTAAATTGAATTACATTTTCTCATTTTATTTGGGAATAGATGCACACAACATGCTGATACAGTCAGTTAAAAATTCATTTATAACTTTTTGTACAGGCCTAGTTGAAAATTGCAATAATGATGATGTGTGGTTATCACAAAATCCCATGGCACACCTGGATTTGCATCACGGCACACCATTTCAGAACCACTGTTTTATTCAATTAACTGTCCAAAACCCAAAGATATTTAATTTGCTCTTGTATTTGACAACAAATCCTTGCATTTGATCATCTGTAGCCACCAAATTTTTTATTTTTGCTTATAAAAAAGACTTTACTAGTCAAATAATCAATTAATTGCTGCATCTTTTAAGCATTAATGTGCAACTCCCACCCCAGAACCCACGCACACACAGTAATTTCTCTATTAACCATTGAATATTTAATCATATATAACTCCTTAAATACTATTTCTATTTGCAGCGATTGTGATAGACCATCATTATTCCTTTTCATAAGGTGGTAAAAGGAGTGACAATCTGTCTGAAGATCACTCAGTTTTTCTTTTCACATTTGCTGTTAAATTGTGAGAAAATATTCATTATTTTGCCTAATTTGTCATTTTGTGATAATAAATCAGCTATGACTAAATAACACGGTGACTCTCACGTGCTGGTTGGTGACCTGGGACTTTTGTTACCCTGTATATTAAATTCACAGAGCGTTCTGAGTAATCCTCTGATAAGAGGATGATAGAGAGGGAGAGGGAGACAGCGCGGGAGGCTGACAGTAAAATATTATATAACGCCAGGCGCCCTGGTCATTATTTGTCCACATCGTATGCAGAATTGATCCGTTCAGTTGTGATGTATGTAAACTATGCTTTTCTTTCCTCATATCAGCCAACCCACTCTAGTCCTCTTGTCTAAAAATTAATTCTCCCTTATTTGTCCTCTGTTTGTAGGTCAGGTGATTGGGGATGTATGGGCGGTAGCTTGAGGATTTTTGTTTTTAATTTTATATTGCGGTTACTTTGTCATTTCAAAAGTGGTGTCTCCCCCTTTCTCCATGAGCCTCTCACTCTCCCTGAAGTGAACAGATTGGGTCTCGGTGGGACTGTGTCACCCAGGGAGACACCCTCCTCCCCATCCTGTCACACCACTTTTTTTCTCTCTCTCTCCTGTGGACAGACACACACACACACACACACACACACACACACACACACACACACACACACACACACACACACACACACACACACACGCACACACACAGACACGCGACACAACACAACACTCGCACGTGTGACCTTCATAGACGTTTTATTTAAATACTGACATAGTATAACTCAATCACTGTCTGAGTGCTGACTGCATCTGCACACACACACACACACACACACACACACACTTTTACTACCTTTACTAAACAGCTAATGATGAGCTGCGCTGGGTCATAAGACATATTAAAAAACCTATTCTCTCACTGTCTTTTTGCATCCCAGTTCTGCAATGGAAAAAGGCAGCATAAATATGAAACGGAGCATTACTGACATCATGGACACAAACAGCATCGCTGCCAATAACCGGGCATGCTGAGCAGCTGCAGCTGACTTTACAAACTGCTCAGCTCTGACACTGAGGGGACCCTTCAATGTACCTGTGTGCACATAGCAGGGCTGACTCAAATACTTCGAAGCTGTAATCTCTGCAATGGTAATTGATGTCAAAATCTGTATCTGAATGCTTCGACTTTTGTTTTGTTTTTCACCACTAAAATGGTGGAGGAAATTCACGAATGAGGCCAGTGTTGTCAGTGCAGCCATCGATTTCCATTTCAAGCATTAAATTGGCAGTCCGATGAGGAAAAAGAACAGGTTAGATGATTCCATGGCTGCCAACTATAGTCAAGCACTTGCTTTGCATCTAGTGATAAGGCCCGACTCGCAGCGTTTGAGTTACTGCTTGCAATAGTCCACCCTCCACCTTCTCTGCAGCTCGGATGCAGGTGGTTGACTACCGTATAGGAATATGACCGATAACTTTTACCCCCCACCCCTGCAGGTCTCACTGCATCCCCTTGAAGCATTGAGTATTCGTGGGTAATTGTCACTGAAGCTTTTACTTAAAATCTGAAGTGTATTTGGGACAGCCCTAGAACGTAGCCACTTCCACACACAACGATACTGGCACAGAAGGCGACACAGTGGTATAGACAGACGGAAAGACATAAGATCAAGACAGAGAACACAAGACGAAGTTTCTAGGATGTAGCATTTTGATGTCTTTTTAAATTCTTTAAGTCTCCGAAAGCATCCCAGATTCACTGATTAATGTTTTTCCACCTCAGCTACAATGAATTCCTTAGAGTCATCTTTGTGCAGTCCCGGATTTTAAGTAGTCATGTGTTAAAATGGATGCGGCTTTACATCAGACTTGTTTTTTTTTTCTTTTACTATGAAAATAATTACTTCTGGTAAGGGTGTCCAGATATACAAGTATTGACAATAACTGTGATAATTAAAAATGAAATATTGGTATCATGTTAATAATGCTCATATGATAATATTGGTTAAATAATCTAGTGTCTCCTAAATAATTTTTGTTCATGCTTTGTATCCCTCTCCAACTCCTTACACATGTATTTGACATGAAATTAATTTACCAAGAAATAGAAAAAAATGCATGAAAAAACAAAGTTAAAAATGACTTTGACTGACAGCATTATTATTATGATTATTTTCATGATGTCACATTTTCTATAGACATTGTGATAACATTGTCATTCTGAATTCTTTTGGCCACAAAAAAAGCGTAGTGAAAATTATTATATATATTGTGCCAGCCTTATCCTCTGGACCACAGGACCACCTACAGCATGTTGTGCAAAAGTGACTAACTGCAATATCAAATTTCATATTCATCAGGAAACCCCACTGAGAAGTGAAGTCAAGAAGCAAAGCTGCTCTGTCTGTGGGTGTATTTAAAGTAATAATGCCAAGAACACGGTGTAATAAATAACACGATTAACAATAATTCTTAAATTGATGAGAATGCTGTAATTAAAATGATGCCAAATAATTTGCAGTTTGCCAAAGTCTGAATATCAAAAAATGGCACAGGTTCACATCATCATTATCTGAATATTTCTTAGAGCACTTTTCAGTCCACTGTGTACAGTAAGTGAAAATGTAGCACTCCACCGCAAGTAAAATAGATTAAAAATGGATAACCTGTTATATTTTGTATGGCAAAGGGAAACACAAGCTTTCTTTGTGTAGCCTTACAACCCTGCTCATGCAAAGAAATGCCCCATCCATTTAAAAGACTTTTAATAAAACAAAATGTGGCATTTTAACAAGATGCAAAATGGTAGACTATTAGAAATAACTCTATTGGAAAGTGTAACACGCACTAAAAATGGTGGTGAGAAGATGCTGATTACCTTCGTGTGATGTTGTGGAGCAGTTCCTTGGCACAAAGAGATGAATAGATGACATTTAAACATGAATTCTAAGTTGTTTAAGGAGGGAATAGTGAAAGTAGAAATGTAGAGTGCACTTGACCTTACAGTGAAGAAGTTTATGCTTACCTAGTGGAGTTTAATATAGAAACAGGAGATGCATTCTGATGGAGAAAATGTTTAAATAATAGATGAACTCCTGGCTGCTTTCATCAGGAGGGATTTTGTCTGTGAGGTGGTGAGATTGCACACAGACACACTCATCTATTCACACAGTGCAGGGACGCCCTGTGTTCAGGATGCAACATATTCACACATAGATACATCAACACATGCATCTTCCTTGTAAATTTGAACTGAATATTAATTTTTCCTTTTCAAATGGTTGCCTGTACCTAACACTGTGGCCACATAAAGCCAGAGTTCAGTGGCTAAGCTGGGGAAACGCCCACTAAAACCAATCTGGATCAAATCTTATACATCACATCTCTCATAGCATCAGCTGCAGCCATGCACACACATGGCTCACGACCAGTAAGAGAGAAAAAGCCTGAGATTTGCATGACTGTTAATCTGGGAGACCCCGATAGGCTGAAAGTTATCTGTGCTGGTGTCTCAGTGGCTCAATGGATGGATGGATGGATGGATGGAGGATGGAGGATGGAGGAGGAGGAGGAGGAGGAGGGAGCGGCTGGAGGAAGTGACATGGGCTGGGATGGAGTGAGTGGGAGGGGAGAGTTTAGGGATTTGCGTGGCCCGACAGCTGGACTGAAAAACAGGCTATTTCAGGACGGGATTTATACGTTTGGTTGCTACCTCAAATCCTGAGAGAGCAAAAGCTTAAAGCAATGGGTATTGCATGAGGTTCTATCAGTGTCTTTAATCTCTCATTTTTTTACTGAAATATTGTCAGCACACCAATCTGTGTTGCAACATTTGTATTGACATGCAATTTATTTACATATATGCAACACTAACATGTTTCTAAACAAGAAACTGCAATGATGTATGTTAATTTTTTTCTTTGAAAAATGACACTAGCATAGACATAAACTAGTCGAGGTCACCTTCTTCATCTCAAAGAGCCACTGTTTTATCATATAAAGGCTGTCAAGGTGATACAGATTTCCTTTTGTCAATACAGGGCTGCAGAAAATGGCAAAAAAATGGCGAATATAAGACATTTTCTACAGTCCTAAAATTGCTTGTTTTGTCCAACCACAACCCAAAGACAGCGGTGCACCATCATCAGAGGCACACAAGGCAAATGTTTAGGCCCATCCAGAAAAAATGTAAGGGGCCCCAGGCAAGGTACTTGCACCTTTTGCGATGGCAAGGATAGACTTGTCGCAGTAGTCATTGTTACTAGGGTTTCACAGTATTCAGGCATGACTTCCCCACCACAATCGTCTTTTTTCTTTTTTTATGAACTCCTAGTCGGAATACAGACGCTACGATTACCTATCAACCGAAAGCTGCAGCACGAGATAGCAGGAGTTAGATTTCACTTATCACGTGATGAGAGGAAGGAGAGTTGACCGACAAGATGATGGCAGAGGATTTGATCGTAAAGTGGAAAGCAGGGGGCCTTGATGGGCTTCTTTGCCCGACAAGAGTTTAGGATCGCCTCTGCCTAAAGATATTCAATCTTCTGTCTGGAGAAGGACAGAGATGCTAGAAGCTGAATATATGTTCAAGATTTTGCTGAAAACCCCCCCCCAAACAACTCAAAAGATTAATCGATTTTAAAAGCAGGTGCCAATTTAGTCTCTGTTGATCAACTCCTCGATTAACTGACTTATCGTTTCAGCTTCCCATGACTTAAGTGATTATAATTTTGGCTTTTTTGCCTCTTTTTTGATCACAGCATTGACTTTATTATATAAAATAAAGTTTTGTGAGGTTACTTTCCTGGGTAAATTTGTGTAAATGTCATGGTTCATTGATCAAAGAAGTAACTTTTGTCAGAAAATGTCCTGAAATGTTTCAAAAGATATAGCCTACTAGTAATCATTACTTCATGTGTAAAAAACAGTAAATGTAGTTTGTACTTGAAGAAATAGGCTATACAACGAAAAGATAGATAGATAGATAGATAGATAGATAGATGGACACTTGTGAGTTTGGTTCCATCTGATCAACGCTCTCATTCAGAAAACGCACGGAAACATTATGTAACCACACTTACACACTCGTTTCGACCTCCAATAAAACTCAATCCACTTTGAGCTGGGACAAATCTGACAAGAGCAAACAAACAAACAAACAAACAAGGAAACACCAGAGACAACTACATCATCCTTGACTTTTACAGGAAAAGTGTGCGATAATGCATCAAGCCACAACGATAAACTCCTCTCTTGTCAACCGTGCACACTGTAGCGAGCTCACTGCACTTTCACTGCACACTTTTATCACGATAACATCCCATATTTGACTTCAGTTGTCCTATTCTCCCTTAAATAAAAATACGCTATCCATCAAAAGACAGCCAGTTTATCCATCCCTGACAGCATTTTTCACCCACCTCTTCCAACCCAATCACTGCGCGCTGCGCAAAGCTGGACTTTTGCCGCTACCTTCATGTTTGTGTCTTTCAAAACCCAATAGTCGTCACTTTTCCCAGTTAAAATCATTAAGGGACAAACTTTTTCTGCCCTTGAGAGTCACTGTTTGGAGGACAGAGGATGGAAACCCGCAGCATGATGAACTGCTGTGTCCCGAACAAAATCAGCAAACGCGTGAAAAATGGGGAAAAGTCAGAGGTGGAGTCGGGAATATTTAAAATAGGTGTGTACCTGTGAATTTTCCCCAGAGTTTTGCCTGCGACCGCCTTAAACCTGTCTGGTCGGATCTCCATCCTTGCAGCTTCTTGACCCGGCCGGTGTGCTGATGTCCCGCGCGCCCTCCTGTCCTGCCTGAACGCGCACAGTCCTCTCTTTCTCTGTCTCCCTCCCCCTCTCTATCCCTCCCTCTCTCATCCCTCCCTACCCACACCAGCCTCCACTTCACTCTCAGATGGGCCACAGAAAGGTGTAGGCCTTTCTGCTCCACTGTGAGAAAAGGCATGCAGCTGGTCTCTATTGGACATGTGGACTATGGGAGTATGGATGAATATTCAAAGCTGAGATTAATAACCATCATCCTGAGAAACAAGAGCGTTTTGTTACAACACTGAGGGAGAGACATATGAAACTGAGGGTTTGGGTGTCCTCTGTCAGAAAATTTGGAGTATCAAGCATTTAATTTCCTCCATATGGTGATTTTTATGCACCAGTTTGTGCCTTTCCAGCATGGACTTATGATGTGAATGTCTTTTTTTCCCTTTATTTTCATTTGTTTTTAACCTCTCATACCACTGTTATCAAGATTTGTACATAAAGAATTCAGCTAACCCATAAAATCCAATAGACCGATACTGAATGGACTAGTCATAGCACATAAAAGGTTTCAACTATAATTAAGCAGATATAAATAAAACACAAAATGTTCCAAAGAACTGAACATACGGAGGCCTTTCTTGATTTGAAGGTCAAGTGTGTAGGATTTATACAGGGGGATATATTGGCAGGGATTGAATATAATAAGTATGTTTTCTTTCATGTATAATCAGCTGAAAATAACAAGTGTGTTTTCGTTACCTTGAAATGACCCAATTATATCTACCTAGGAAATGGGTCCACCGCAGAGTCCGCTATGTTCCTTTAGTATCCCAGAATGGACAAACCAAACACTGGCTCTAGGAGGGCCAACTCATGTGTTTGTGTCAGCTTTTAGTAGTTAGCAGCCCCTCCTAGAGAGCAGCACTGAAAACACTGATTTTTGTAAAACTGCTTTAGTCAGTGTTTTAGTGGTTTTAATCACCTGGTCCATTTGTTTTGGAGAGGAAGAGATCTTTGTGGATAATTTGGCTCCCAGTAAAAAAATCTGGATTCATTGGAAGTAAAGTAAGCACGCATTAGCAGGTGTTGGGCTGAGTCGAACAGTGTTGGAGAAACACTAGCCCCTTTGCACTACCTCTTCAAAGCAGGAATATGGTACTGTTATGCCTCCTTGCCGTGTTATATATAATGTACAATCACAGAATCGGGGGACAGAGTGGTCTCCCCCTTAAGCTGCCACGGGAGGCAGTAACATGCCTAAATGGTGTCTGTATGAACAGGGCAGGACAGGATGGGTGTGACGTTTTGACGAAGTGTTAAGGATGTGACCCACCGTGGGGGATTTAAACTGGGAAAACAATGAGGTCCAGGAGATTCTTAACAAAGACGGTAAATGTTTGTTATTCTCATGTTAATGCAATTGTTGTTTATAAAATGCTGTCTACATGTATGTTATATATGTCACACTAAAGGCCAACACTGTTAAGGCTCATTTATACTCCCCTCATGTACAAAAATAGAAACGTAAACATCACCATCCTCATACTTCTGTGTGGCCTTTAAGATGGCATAGATACAACCAATAGATGACACCAGAGGGCAGACTCAAAAGTTTCACCCAAAAACAAACAAGGTGATGGTGGAGGAGGTCGTACTATTGTACCTTTAAATGAAGGCAGCGCTGTCGATGGTGATGGGTCTGTGTGGCCATTATATACATTCCAACACGTGAATGGAGAATTGTTTCCAGTATTTTTACTTTATATTATTATATATTTCATATTGTTATATATTGCCTGCACAATCTCTGGTGGTACTACTCCGTTTTGTCTGTATCCGTTAGTTTTCAGAAAACATGCATTAAGACAAATAAAATGAATGCAGAGTATGGACAGAAGGTTCCTTCCATCTCTGTCTCCATCTCCATTTCTAATACTGAGCATAAATGAGCCCTTACATGTCACCTCCATCACATCTCTTTTGCTTCCGCAATTCCAGCATACTGTCTTAAATCACACACTGGAGCGGAATGATACCGCTGTTGTTTGGTTCTCTGTAAAAATACAAAGGTGGCATATAGAAGGGACTTTGTAGCGGCCCTATAGGGCGATCTCTGTGTAAAAAGGGCAACTGATTTGTAACTGAAAACTGCTTTATTCAGTGCTTTTAGTGGCTTTAATCACCTGGTCTGTTTGGTTTGGAGAGGAAGAGACCTCTGCAGATAATTCTGCAAAGCCTCCTGATCAATGAACACTGAAGGAATTCTAACTTGGAGAAGTTACAGCTGGTTACAATCAGAAATCCTCACCACTAGGTGCCACTAAACCCCCTAAATGTAAAGTCTTGAAATAATTTGAGATGTTTAGTTATTTGGCAGCCAAAATATGTTGGTTTATCATGTTCAATCTTACCAACGCCCCTGACTGTGAAAAGCAGGATTTGACAAATCTACATTGCTCAGAGAAAAATGCTCTAAATTGCCTAAAATTAAAATTGTAACTCATTTACTCTCTTAACTCAAATAAACAACAACAACAAAAATTCCTATGTCCATATTGAACATTCTCATAAATATTATCTTTGATCTTTTCACGGTGTGGTGGTGATGTGATAACCAGAAAAAGGCAACATCCAGTCAGGTTGCTGCCCTCTAGAGGTTTATTTAAGTCCTCGTCTAGTACAGCACAATACTGCTGCACTGAGAATTTTGTGAACACACGTAAAAACATTGCTGTGGTCTTATGAGGTAAAATGATACACATAAAATGTAAAATAAAGTTATTTTACTGACATATTAAAACCTGTCATTTCACATCCAAACTGACTCATGACAGAACTGAACATAAATGTACAAATAACCACACACACTCACTCACACGCATACACATCACAGTTGAGCAAGGTAGAATGTATTCATGCAAATCCATACTTGGCATCAAGCTAAAAATAGTCATCATAAAGCATACGTTGTCTGTTGCTGCCTTCCTTAATTCACAGGCCAACTCAGTTATGACTGCCACATGAAATAAAGATGGCAGAAACAATAGACAAACGTAGTGTGCCGTGCCGGTGGCTTGTCAGTTTCCTACACTAAAACCTTACAAAAACTCCTGTTTCAAATATAGCAGCTTATTCCTTTATCATGTATCTGCGAGTGTTTTTATTTTCTAAACAGACAAATGAACAGAGGGAGGTATAAGGTAGACTTGTAGTTTCATAACTAAATAAGCTAAAAAGCATTTGATTTGACTGGTAATGTATCTTCAATAATATAAATAGTTAAAATAACTTTGGCTTTTCAACAAGGTACAGCTTGCTGAATATCATCAACGACTCTTCCTCAGAGTAAGAATAATTCTGTTTACTGCCCTCCCGTCACTTAGCAGTCTCGTTTTGCAGGGTCCTGCTCGTACACTTTCTGAGTTTCAACATCTAAACATTTCATTCTTCCACAGCTGTGTTCACACTCCTGTATCTTGTTCGTCATCATCATCTTCCTCCTCCTGCTGGGGCAGGAGCCGGTAGTGTTCGTTGCCCAACGGCAGGAAGGCAGTCCTGGGGTGAGCCTGCTCTTCTTCAGAAAGGATTCCGTGACAGGAGCTGGAGTCCAGCAGCTCAGTGGAGCTGCACTTGGTGTACAACTCGCGGTGCATCTCCTGGCCGCCTCCCTCCTCGGAGTGAGTGATGCGGCCCCTGCGGTTTTTCAGCGTGGAATGGATGTAGCCAATGGGCACAGGCAAGCTGGCAAAGACTATCAGCATGACAATCATGGCAAGAGCCCAGCCAGGGTACTCGAGAGTCATCTCAGAGCCCTGAAGAGAAGAAGAGACGGAGCATGTCAGAGAAACATGGGAGGTACAACACTGCTCAAGAGTTAACCATCTTTACAGAGATACATTGACAATTCTCAACCAGCTTTGTGTGGATATGTGTAAATTGATTGTGGTAAACTTCCCTGCATCAGACCTCCCTGCTCATCTCCAAGTTCAAATTTTCACTGGCTAGAGGGCTGTTGCTTAAACTACGGACTGTATCTCCACATTTTTGTCAAGGAGATTAAAGAGAGGAAAGAGTCATGGTGTCATATCACCTAATACCATGGGGTACAACACGTGTGCAGTGAAATCTGGCCTGCACTTGTCAAAAGGCTCAATAGCAGGTGCACTATCATAGAACATGGGGGATAAATAATTTGTTTTACTGAGATGTCTGGAGTCAGCCTTAGGTCAGAATATTTTTGTACAAAAATAAAGATATGGGTGAGAAATACAATTCTGTAATTACTGAAAAAGTCCACCATAAAATTGCCACAAACAAATGCTTTCTATATGCAAACTATCTATTGCATATCAGCCACCGTTCAACTGAGTGCACCCAAAAGTTCTGGCAAGCTAAGCAAACCCGAGGAGCCAAAAAGAACACGGTCGTACCATATGGGTCAAAGAGTGTGTCCCAACCTTCACTGAACGGCTTTGCCTTTCGTATGCCTGCCACCACAGACATGCGTATAGAGGCAGATTGAGACTGAGGGCCACCCCACTCTTCTTTTCTCTCTGTAAAACTCCAATCGAACTGTAAAACTAAGCGGTGCCAATCAAATATAAACCAAAATTCTGTTACTGCATTGCCTATTTTTTAGCCTAAAATGTCTTCAGAAACACATTTTAGTTCACCATTTGGCTGCAATACAAGAATTTGTGAACAGGAAGTGGGCGCCATACTGTTTCCTGTATTGTAAAAATTGAGGCTAAATATGAAGATTTAGCCTCCATTTTTTATTTAGCCAAGATTGTGTCACTGCGTTGACAGTTTCTTGCCTCTCAAGCTCGCCTTACGTCACCTACCAATGGGAGTGTTTATTGGTCTGGTGTGGTGCAGTGCATTCTGGTGGTTTTCTGCCTCTTGAGCAAAAGCAAATGTCACAGCTCTATTTCGCTGCTTTCCCTGGTCATATAGCAGCAATTTCAAAGGTATTTCCATCTTTCTACTGCATAGGCAGCCCAGTTTTATGAAAAGACCATCTTTCCAGCAGTGAAATAATAATTTAACACAGTAAAAATAACTTTCTTATTTGTGTTAGTGACTATTATAAAGTTAAGATTAAAATATTCTTGTCGGAAACAGGGTCTTTATAGGAGCTGATATTAACATTAATAAGAATATTAAAGAGAGATCAAGACACATTGACAGTATGAATAATAAATATTGGGATGATCATACCACAACATCAACAACTTGAAACAAATTAAAAGTTATTATTATCTGCAGCTGGGAGAACAAATGTACAAGTCTCAGTGAATATGTCACATATATTGTAAACTGTAACAGAGGATTTTAAATTTAAATTCTTCTATGTAGGACAAAAAGAAGTCCAGTTTTTACTGTGGTTTGATTCCAGGCGGTGTATGTGGGCCTTTTGAAGACCATGCGCAACAAACTGGCAGCCAGAAGACCAATCATCGCCAGCAAACACACATATTTCCAAAGATATTTGTACACCACTGGAGGGCGCCATTTGAGCATGACTTCGATGTCATCCAGGAAGCTGCAGTGATGGAAAATACATACATGAGAACCATCTTTTTAAAATAAACAATGAAACAGGACAAAAATAATTTAATAGTGAAATATTGGTTTCTTACCGGTCTGTTCCATAAACCCATGCCACACTGATGGTTTCAAAGATCACTACAATGACTAATGGTAGAGTTGCAGAGTAGTCGTCAAACATTGTCACAAAATAGTTGCCTGAGCGCTGAGTGAACAACAGTCCTATTATGAATCCCAAAACACAGCTAGACACTGGAAAACAAAGAAGAAGGCAGACAGGTTTAGAAAATAGCAGATATTTGAACGTTTTAATGATTTTCAATAAATGAATACAGATTGTTGTGTTTTGATGCAATAGATGTTCAAATGCTAAAAAAGGACGGGATTAATTCATCCTATAACATGCCTTACTTTAGTCGATCATGACATATCGGATATGGGATTAATCTGCAAATGCTCTGGTTTAAATTAGACCAAACTTTTCTATGGATGTCAATTTTTGAGGAGAGATCCTTAAGCATATAGTCCCACATGTGCACACAAAACATTAGGCTGATTGGTCCAGTAGTTTGCGAGACTAGCTGTGGACAGACAAATACTCACCTAGCGCACACACACCAAACGCATGGTCCCTGCCAGGCTTGCGCAGTGGAGATACTAATAATTGCCTAAAATATAGAGCATCATGTGAACTTGTGTTGACATGTGTGTGTTACCAGTGAGTATGGTCCGGTGGCGGCCCAAGACACTAAAATTGTCCATGAGAGGTGTGAGGATTCCCTGCATGGTCCCAAACATGGTGCTGAGGCCGAGGTTGAGCAGCATTAGGAAGAAGAGGGTGGACCAGAAGGGGCTGGCAGGAAAAAGGGCCATCACCTCAGTGAATGCTATGAATGCCAGGCCTGTCCCTTCAACACCCTGCGTTCACACAAAAGGAAAACAGAAAAAGATAGAGGGAATGAACAAGAATTTTATGAATACTGACTGAGGATTGCAAACAAGTGTTATGTGGATGGTGGAGAAAACAAAATATGTGACTTGGGTTCAGTATTTCCAGCAGCCTATGCAAGTACATTACCTATTCTTCTAAGTCAGTTTTTGGAGCCCTATTTGTAGTAATTCAATAGCGCCATACCAGAAGCACTGCTATAGTAGTTTCTTCAGTAGGGGGTGAGTGATCTTTTTTAGTGAAATAAACACTATTATATAAGATGACTTGAGTTCCCCTTCCTCTGTTTCTTTAGTTTTTCCTTTCACTCCTCCATCACAGCTTGCTTCCATCTCTTCAAGAGACCTACTGGATACTGTGTCCCATATGTTTTCTTCCTCTTGCCAGCTGGATATTTTACAGTACCTCACAGATTCCTCAGGAGTCCTGGGAACCTCAGCACCACTCCTTCTTACTATTGTTATTGAAATGTTCGCCTCTGTTTGAATCCCTGTTTCTTTTTTATTCCTCACATCCAACACATGGTGATCCTTTTTCTTTAAAAAATGTGTTTTGGAAAAGGTAGTGGCATGAAAACCATCAATGGTACTTGATGGATGATACAGCTTTCAGAAATTCAGTCTTTGTGGGGCATGTTAGGATTTTTGCCTTGATAAACTCTCAATAAAGACAGTTTAAGTGGAAATTTAACAGACTCCTTTTCACCAACTAGCAGATGTATCAGAATGGTAAGTGTATTTGGCAGCTTTACTTGTTTGTTGTTTATTGGCTTGTTAGCTTATAGGCTTACTGGCAATGGTTCACTCAGAAACATACAATAACATATGCTACAATAGGGGTATTCGGTATAGTGGAAGCTCCAGGGTCCGGTTTCCATCCAGAAACTACACACTGTATAATGTTTGCTGTCAAAACTTTCACTATGCTAATGCAAACTCTCTCTTGTACTGACAAGTCAGCTTTACAAGGTCAGATTAAGGGGACATAAACAGAAGAAAAACACATCTTTTAAATGGAAGGGAATTTTAAAGTTAAAATCTCAAGGTTACCTTATTCATTTCCTCCTCCAGATTGCAGTCAGTGATGTTGGGACCCACTATGGAGCTGTGGTGACTGTACCACTCCCTGTATTCAGCTATAGACACAGAACTTGGATCTGTCATGTTAATTCCAGGCCAACCAAGGCCAGCTGCCGGCTGGTTCGATGACATGAGGCTTAGAAGACCAAGATTTCTGGAAGAGGAAAGAATAAAAAGATAAAATATAAGATCGTCAATATTTGGTATAAAAAACCATTGACTGTAATATTATGGTTATTGTGAATGTGTGTAATAACAGGAATTATTGCACCACATTCTTGGGTCCTCTTATACTGTTGTATACCATCACTTTTTAAGTCAATGGCTGAAAATTTTTGCCTTCAATACTTTTTTCAACCAGCTTTTTCAGTTTCCAAAGCAAAACTAATTACTTTACTTACTTAAAAAGTCCTCACAAATAGTCTTTTTTAGTATGTTACAATTATGTTAAGTCATGGGCTTGTGGGAAAAGTAGTTATTTCATCGAATTACAAATTAAGTAGTTAAAAACTGACAGAGGGAAGTCAATATTTGTGCACACACACATGCACAAATCCGTACTCAGCTACGCAGTTTAGTGCGATGGTCTTGGCACGGAAACCCAGCACGACGAAAACCACCAGCGAGGCCAGCACAGACGTCATGAAGTTGATGCCGGAGACCATCAGTGCATCCCTGTGGCAGTTGTTGTGGACTGGGTTATAAGAGGAATATGCGATAACAGAGCCATAGCCCAGTCCAAGGGCAAAAAACACCTGTGTAGCAGCCTGCCGCCACACCTGCACGTTACCCCAGATTTCCAGCTGAAAAATACCACAGAATAAAGTCTAAATTATCATGAAGGCTACAAAATGTGGAAAATGTCCTCTTTAGTTTTAAATACTCTCCAAACATTTTGTATTTGGCAATCATTTGATGATGAAATCTGTGCTTACTTTAGGATAAAACATATAGGTGATTCCTTCCTTTGCACCATCCAGCATCAACCCTCTGATGAGGAAAATAAAGAGCACCACATAGGGAAAGACTGAGGAAAAGTACATCACCTAAGATTCAAACAAAAAACAAAGGAAGGTTATTAATGTGCCAGAAAGTTTTAGAAAAATAGGTTTCCATTTCCTGAAATAGCTTATTTGCTTTCTGGCTGAGAACTGGGTGAAAAGACTGATACTACTCTCATGTTTGTTTGCCACACATGATGTAATGCAGGAGGTGTCCAAACTTCATTGAATGGGGGCCAGATTAGATCACCTGAAAATACCTGGAGGTCAGCTGCTTCTTGCATCAAATAGGTTACAAAAACATTTAAAAAAATAAAAATAAAAAATCTGTATCTGTATCTGTATTCCTTTAAAAATGATACGACCATAAATTTGTTTATGTGTATAAGCTGGGGTGACAAAGAAAAGAGAGGTTAACTAACCTTTGCAGAAGACTTGATGCCCTTGATCATTGCCAAGGACACAATTGCCCAAGCAGCCAATAAACAGCCTGTCATGATGGGGTTAAACTCTCCGGATTCTTCGATAGAATTTGTGATGTTAAGGGCTTTCCGAAACCAGAAATATGGTGTTGGGGAAGAGCTTGCACACTCTTTCACTGTTGATTAGGGCAGACCACATTGTAGACCTTTGACTGGCATCTACTGTGTGTGACATCTTATTTTGATCAACTTCTTAGTTACGTCAGTACCTGTCTCATTGGTGGTTACATCAATTGGACACTGCTCCCATGGCAGAGGATACTGGAAAGAGTTACCCATGTAGAACAGGCTCCATGCAATGATAACATTGTAGTAAAGAGCCACGTAAAAACAGACCTAGAGGAGAAGGGAGGGTTCGTGAATGAATTACGCAATAATTTATCAATATTTACATAGCAAGTCCTTTCCAATATACAGCATGCTCTGACTTGTATGGTGTGAAGTCTATGAAATGTTCTTTCAAGGTTAACAATTTGTTTTGCAAGTGGAGAACAGCAAACATCAAATGACCTAATAGCTTTTTTATTTTATTTTAATGCATGCGTAACCCAACAGAGAGGGTGTAGCTGAAATGAACTGTGACACTGACTGGGACTAACAGAGCAATGAGGCTTTTTGGAAAAAAAACCCAAAACAAAAACATGGGCGTCTGGGCACACAAGTATATGTCTGTGTGCTGTATGTGCACAGAAAGTTCTTGCCCACTCTGTTTGCTGTTTCTTGTCTGTACAGAAAAGTGTTGCGCAACAAACTGCCAACGCTCCAGTGCACCACCTCTCTCACATTACAGCATGGCAAGATGTCATCAGTGTCCTTTCTTAAGTACACACACAGTGCGGCTAGTAATAAAAAGAAAGTTCTTTACACAGAGGTGATAAATAAGGTGGTAATGCTATGGCTTTTTAATGAGTAAATGGAGGAAGACATTCATGCTTATGAATTCTTTCATTCTGGTGCTTATATAAAAACACTGATGATGGAGGGATCTTTGAAACCCAACAGTCAAACAGCTGCTGAACCACAGCAGCCTAGCCAAGATACTATGAGTTACAATTTTGCAGAAGTGTGTGTAAACATACGTACAATGCAATACAGGATGGATGTTATTGCTTCCCCATTTTGGATTTTATTTGCCCTAGCTGACAAAGAATCCAACTTTTTATTCACACATGAACAGTATGATCCCAAACCCCCAAGAAAAAATAAATAAATAAATAAAGACAAAATCAATCCTCACCATGCAGCTGGAGTAACCGATCCCTGCCAGCTTTGGAGAGATGTGCTTCCACACACCGATGCTGCCCTGTCGAATGCTTTGGCCAGCTGCCAGCTCCATAAAAAACAGTGGAACTCCCACAATCAGTAAAAGAAAAACATACAGTAGCATAAAAGCCCCTGGAAGGAAGATTTAAAAACATGAGGGCATTTATATTTAAACAAATTTTAAATATGTTAAATATGTGCCTTATGTTTGTTGTCTTTTCCAGCATCATAATGCTCATATAAAAAAGTAAGCTTGTAAGCTTCTTATTTCAAGAGAGCCATCACAAAGATGAGTCAATCAAAACATTGAGATGAAATGTACATTTTTTTCCTTTATTGGCCAGACACACCAAACCGACATCAAAAAAACAAGTGGCAATAAAGTCCAACTGTTGCATTGCGTCACATTGCCTTGTGTTTCGGCCAAAAAGTTGCACGTAAACACACCGCAAAGACTACAGCCAACTAGCACGTACATTCTGCACCTGTGTGAGAGGAAATAACTTTCAGTACCAGCAGCCAGTGGTAGTTTGCATTTGTCTTTCAAAAAGAGAAACCAGGAGACCAACAGGCCGGATTAAAGATGCCAGTTAGCACTTTAACAATAAACCGGATGTTGAAAGAACATATTTACCGTGTAACAGCGAACAATAACACAAACAATTACAGTACGAACCTTTTCTGCTAAAGAGATCAATGGCTAAAATATAACTGGTTTGTTTTAATCTCACGTCCTCTTGACTTAAGTCATTTGTTTGCTTTCCTCACTTTTGTTTCTCTTTTCGTGTGCTGAACTGAACAGAGTTCCACTGGGTCCGACGCTGATTCAATAAGCTCAATGGGCCACAAAAAACAACAACAAAAAAAAACAGTCGACAAGGGCCAACCACTGCCAATGGTGTGGGACACACTGCAAAAACTACAGCAACAGATGCTCACTAATGGCTCGACATAGACCAACAGTTGACTGTGGGCTTGGTGTGTCAGGGCACTAAGACTCACCTCCTCCATTTTGGTGGCAAAGGTACGGGAATCTCCACACATTCCCTAGGCCCACACTGAACCCCACCTGGGCCAACACATACTGGATCTTAGAGTCCCATGCAGGCCGGTCTACATCGCATGCCTCAGCTCCATCTGGGCCAAGAGCAGCTGCAAGCTGAGTTTCAGACTGGCCCTCGCCCAGCCAGGCTACATCCTCCTCGTTGCTGTCCAGTGGAGGTTTCTCCGTCTTGTCATAAAAAGAGAAGAAGAATCATAAAATACACTGACAAAAAGTTTCTTATTGACAGATAAAGGTAAAAAAAAATATATTCTATGCTAAGTAAAGAGGAAAGAAAACATGTAAAGAAAAAATCCACCCAAACCTGCAAACAATAATAATGTAAGAACGCAAGTTCTGCACCACATGCAACACTAAATGTGATCGAGTACCTTTAATATGTCTGCAGATACCCACCAAGGCCAACTTATCATTTATCAGGAACCGCAACAGTCCATAACAATATGCAATGTGTACAGTGTCTGACTAAAGACCACTAAGGGCCAAGAAGAGGGACCAAGAACATGTGTGGCCTCCACCCTTCATCCACCATGTGAAAACACAGTTGTAAGACATATGTGCAGAAACTCTTGCAGCACTCCAATTTCATAAATAAACAAGGAGGATATGCTCCATGTGGGAAAAGGTTTAAGACTCTGAGACCTCATGTATACACTGTGCAGTTTCTGCTGCCATTTTCTAAGTGATAGCCATTTAGTGTATTTACATTTTATAACCATCTCTATATGGTTAGTGTCAGAGTCTGCCATTTTCTCTGGATTCAAATTGCCTGGAATAGCAATGTATTCCCAGGAAATTATGCATCTCGTATGGCATTACTGTTTGTCTTTACCCTCATGGTTTACTGCCTGCTTTTCCACAGCCGTATCAGAGCCGTGTTAAAGCATTGGAGCTGCTTTACTTTAAAGCATTCAGCTGGTGAAACCTGGGGTGGCTTTTATTGTGGAAAAGTCACGATAAACGATGTTTATGATCATTGTTCATCAAAAGGACATGAAAAAAAAAAGAAGAGAAAAGTCACTGGTTGATGTGTCTGTTGCTACATCAACCAGAACATATAGGGCTGCTTGATTCAGTCATTTAACACCATTGCTCACTGACTTTGGAAACATGCAATTATTGAACTTTTTTTTTTTTTAAATTGTCTTTTTAACAGTGGATATTCTTGAGCTTTGATATGATTTGATTAAAAAACTGGCTCAAGTCTAACTAAACATGCCACAGCCTTGCTGAGGGTGAGTTTGTGCTTTTGGGAGGGGGTAAAAGTGCACCACTGTAAAGGAAAGCGGTGTGCTAGATTTATAATGCAAGACAAAACCAGAGCACCATTGCGAAACTAAATGGGGCACATTAATTGTTTTAATCTTAATCATCTGGTCATCGTAATTGTTGGAAGCCCAGATCATAGTTGAAAATAAAGTTTGATTAATCGCCTAGCCCTAAAATAGAACATAATATGTTGTGAGTTGTCAGTTAGGGGATCCTTAGGCAGCATTTCCAAGAAGCACATTGTGTGTTATCTATTGTTGGTTATTATGTGAAATATATCCAAATAAAAAGGTGATCAAATCATCTGCACATTCTGCCATTTAACTTACAAAAAAAAATCACAGAAAAGCCCAATGTCAGGTGTCACTGTTCAAAAAGAATAATGACACTCTATGCACACAAGATCACATGAGATCATCTGAGTACGCTTGAACTTCACACTCTGACCAAGTGACTCAGCTCAGATGAGCAGGCAAGATCCAAAATGGCTTAGCGTGTGCCAAACTGGCTTAAGGACATGTCCTAGCTGTGCCACTGCTGGTATCAGCTGGTGAGAATGGAAAATTACAGGAGGTGTATGACCCAGAAAAGTATGTGGCTGGTACATGCAGGACACATGGCCAGATACGTCAGGCGATTTCAGAAATATGCATACACACATACACAGAAGAGTGTGGGACAAAAATATGCTTGTGCACACAAATATAGGGGAGGGGAAATGGGGAGAGCAGTTAGCCACTAGGCAGACCTCTGGGTGAAGGAGGGATAGTCTTTGGCGTCTTGTGGGTGGGGAATCCAGTGGGAGGTGTTCGGTTTATATTGGTTCACACTGTGGGTGGTGCTGAGGTGCATGGGTGTACCACGTGGTGGATATAGTTGGCAACAAGGCAGAAAAAAAGCTATTAGAATTTATGTCAACATTTTGGGGACCCTTATCATGGACCTAAAATCTTTTGTTGTAGTAGTGGTGACTTGTGTGTCAAACACCATCCAATGTTACCTCTAAGGCTGAACTGATTAGTCGGTTGATAGGGGAGTCAGTAATTGGAAAAAAAGTACAATTTTGATAATCATGTTACTTGTTATTCATTCAGCACAAAAGTAAACCAAACATTCACCAGTTCCAACTTCTTTGAGTTTTGGACTGACAGTCAAACTTTACAGACTAAACTATTGTACATTAATCGATAAAAGTAATTGTTAGTTGCAGCCCTCATTACCTACAGATTCAGCTAACCTTGGATGGTGACTGATGAAGGTTACCTGTCCCTGATTCTATATTAGTATATTGTGAACTGATAAAGTTTGGCTATCAGATGTGTAAGTCACCTTGGTAGGGTAGCTCGTTCTTTTAGAAGGAAAAACAAAATGCTCTTCGAAACGACTGAAAACAAAAGAACCAACGTGATAACAAAATGTTAAGTTTGTCATTGAAACAGATCTGTGTATAAGTGCAGATACAATTCAACTCTTTTTACGAGCTTGGATATTTCACTGTACCCTTAATTGCTCCTCAACAACCCAGTAAGCTTGTATCAGGTTGTTTTGTGGTTTGTTAAACCAATTTATACACACAATACACAGTTTTCAAAGTGAGAGGCTCAAGTAGCCTACTTTATGTTTATTTCCACTGCTTTTATGAAACTCTAAAGAGGACCCTATGTCTTTAACACATCTTCAAAAGAAGTGGACAAACACTGCATGCTTATTTTTCACCTCTGGGCCTCGCTACAGTCATGAGCAAAAGAACTACTGTATTTTTACCTTTTTCTATACTTGGCTAATCTTAAATTATCTTCTTGTCCCACAGCCCCCTTCCCCCAGCACACTCACAGAGAGAGAGGCACAACAAACACACACACAGTGGTCGTAAATTTTTGCCTGTTGGTCAGCCAGGGTCTATCTCTGGGTACTTGTGGAAATCAGGCAACCACACGTCTGTCCTCAGTGAACGATGATAGTAAATACACTTTGTGCAAATACAGTTAGATTGGATCATATGTCCAGTAGTGCAGGATATTACTGTTTGCTGTAAAGTTTTTATTAAACAAGGTCAAGGTATTTACATGATAACTGGTATCTACTAAAACAGGATAAGCATTTTAATATGTCTCATATATGTCTTTATGTTTTGATCATTGTGTTGTATTATTTAAACTAAAATTATTACATGATGTTAGACTTTTCAGTAACACTTAAAATGCTTATTCAAAAATACTCTGTAAAAACGCTGTAGTCAAATGACATTCAGAGCATATCTGTGATTCAGAGTCTGATTCAGGTTGTCTGCACATGGTTCTTAACATGGTGGTGGCTAAACTGGAGCCAAACCATGACGTTTTTTTCTAATCCTAACCACATGCTTTTGTTGCCTAAACCCAACGACAAACAGGAGGATACCTAACACGTAATATGTAGACATGAGCAGCACTGAACAGGCAGTAATCAGTGAAGAGTTTGGATGAGAATGGGTTGCATTAACAGTGTTAGCAGGGGAGGGAGAGGTACTACACTTCCGCAATGAAGCTGTGTGTCACGTTATCAGCAATAACTGTCGTATGAGTGCATTGCAGAGTGGTGGTGATTAGCTAGCCAGTGGGGATACTCCATCATAACCACAAACAGAGAAGCTCAGATTACAACACACACAAAGGTAGCATGACTCAGGATGCCATTACTCCACCATATCTTTATAGTTTGCTGAGCATCACTGCTCTAAATGTGGCACAACTCCTTTAAATTCCTCCCAACAACCATCTTTGTTGCTCAACAATTATCATACTGTATTCCATAATATAAGAATATTAAGGATAACAGAGAGATACCTTAAGTGTAAATTATTTTAAGTCCAAGATTGTTACCCACCTTATGTCATGTTGCGGTAAATCCCTGTGTTTACAGTAAACACAGTAACTGTGTACAGATGTTGCTGTATTTTGAGAGCACATTCATTTCATCAGATAAATCCGACAAACTACAGTCAGAAATACACATTAAGTTTTTCTTAATAGTCACTGTTCAGTTTACACAGAGTGACCAAGAAAAAAGAAGGAAGCACCTGCATGATGCACTGCAACAGCCTGCAATAAATAACGACCAACATAACATCTTCAGGTTTGTTGAAAGGGCTGCTTGGTTTATTGTACATTGTTCATAGTTTCACAAAGTATTCATTGCATGACAGATTATATTACAATATACAGCGGTTTCTATTTCCCTGTTAGCTCAGTGGAGTTAAACTAGGGCTCAGAATAACAATTATTTTCATTGTTGATTATTTTCATGATTAATCGGTTTGTTGTTTGCTCCAATAAATGTCAGGAAATGGTAAAAAATGTTGATCAGTGTTTCCCAAAGGCCAAGAGGATGTCCTTAAATGTTTTCTTCTGTCAACAACTAAAAGATATTCAATTTACTGTCACTGGGAAGTAAAGAAAATAGAAAATATTCACATTTAAGAGGCTGAAATCAGAGAATTTTGGACTTTTTTTCTTTAAAAAAAAAAGGACAAACTGATTGTCAAATTGTTTTGCAATCAACTGGTTTACAACTAACTGATTAATTGTTGCAGCTCTAAGTCAAACCCAGCCTTTACCTAGCAGGACAATTACTGTTACCTTAATTGTGTAGGAAGAGTGAAAGATGTTACTTAACATGTTTCATCATTTAAAAACAGAAGAGGACAGTTCTGCCTGCAAAGCCATAAAGTGGCAATAAACTATTATCAAACATATTCAGTGTGAAACACTTTGTTTTGTGCAGTTTTAAACAGCTTGACACATATGTCTCAGTCTGCAGACAGCCCAACCCTCCACAAACAGCCAGAATAAAGACCTTTTCACACAAGCAATTTTAAATGTCGACATCATGTCTGAAAAGGAGCCAGAGTCTTTTTTCCCCTGGAAGTCTCTTTGGCAGTCTGCCTACACAGGACCTATTCATGTTCATGTATTCATCCATCTTGGCTCAAGAGTAGATTGATAATCTCACTCAACGGGCCATCAGGTTACTGGCCGTATTCAACTTTTAACCACGCCAGTTGTTACAGGATGAAGATCAGATAGCATAACAGGAAATGAGATGTTTTGTCAACAGTTTTAAGTTGTCAGTACTTAAAAGGAATGGTTTACAAGATCTACTGCAGTGCTGCTGACATTGGCCTTGTGCAAAACATCACACAAATGACTGTGTACAAACATATGTGCAACCACAAAATAATCTTTTAAAGAGTCAGAATACCAACAAGGTATCCTGCTATCAAATAAATAAGTTGTGGACTGCACCAAGACGCTGTACAAAAGGAAGCTATACTATCAGATATAGTCCAGCAGCACTGAGACGTTCATTGCAACAAATTAGTCACCTTCTCTACCTGTCTCACCCTGTTCCAAGACTGGATCCTTTCCAAGTGTACGTTTATTTAAAGAAAACGTGCCAACACCCTGCACACAGGTATACACTAGCAAATACACATGTGATAGACTCCCCACACTCCCCATACTATTGCATAATCTGAGTGGCTGCCAGTCATGAAATCTAACTGCCAATAGGATAGCTTGAAAAATACCTCTTACAGTATGGTTTACTATTCAGTGGCAAAACAAGAATGCATGTGAAAAGGGAGCATTAAAATATAATTCTGCTTGCACACTGGCTACAGTGCAGTCTGTCAGTTTGTGCACACTTGCACATTGCTGTCATGTCACATTTGACTTAAAATGAAGCTATGATTTTGAGGTTAAAGTGCTGCCTTTCAGTTTTAATTTGAGGCTGTTGATTGTTGTCAGTGTTATTGTCAGTGCACCAGCTGCAAAAATCTACGCAGACTTAAAATAAAAACTAACATTTTATATTTGTTTTTGCAACTATCCAATATCTATTAAAAAGTTTCTTTATTCATGTATATTTTTAAATGTCCATTACAGTAGCCTTAGTGTACAGGTGTACAGTTCGTTTTGAAACGTATCTGTGGCTGACCACATTGAGCAGCTGCTGTGTACAATTGCACAGAAAATCAGCTGCATAGGAGAGATTATCCAAAGTGAGGCAAACCACAGCCTTAAAGCCCATGCATGACCGCTTAAGTAACAAAGGAATCTAGTAACGGTAAATTATACAACTAATAAGTACAGAACGTCCAACAAGAAAAAAGTAAAAGGAAGAATCGAGGTGAACAATAAACGCAGATTAATTTGAAGCATTAGAGCTCGTAAAGACACGTTAGAGTAAAATTTCTATGTGGTGTGGACATACCATGCTGACAGCACGGTCCAAGACAGGAGTAGAGTTTCCACAGGTCCTGGTGTGAGTTTCTCTGCTCGTCACTTTGTCTCTTTCTGACTAGGCTACTTTTAAACTTTCCCTTCTGTGCTTTCGCCAAAAGTCAGGCTGCTAAGTACAATCTGCTCAGGGGGAAAAGTCTCCACCGGGTAGTTTTGACAACTTGCGGCCACGTTTCTTGCGCTGGAACAAACTCTGTGGCCGCCAACCCGAGAGGACATATAGGAGAAATTACCACAGATGGAGCCAATGGGAGGACTGAGGGGGCTGAACTGCTCCTACCCAAAACGTTCAACGGGGCTGGACAACACGAGAGTACACACTGCTGGATGTTACTGTGTGTGTGTGTGTGTGTGTGTGTGTGTGTGGAGCTTGGAGATTTATCAAAATACAGACTGCATCGTTAATACAGCTCAATTAAAGGCTGTGACTGCCAGAGAGCCCACAGCAAAGTGCGCATGCTGTGCGCCTAATTAGCGCACATTAACTCCTATTTAAATTCTAACTCACATCAGCTCAAGCGGTCAGTTCACTGGCTGGACTGTTTGTTGCGAGAGAAAAAGAAAGAAAAACTTTAATAGAGGCAGTTCAACAGGATTTGTGTGAGATCAGCAAACACAGCAGCATTAACCCAGTTAATTCATGTCGGTTTTAAAGAAGAAAAAAAGTTGGCCACTCAAGGCCGGCTCTAGCATTTTTGGAGGCCTGGTCACCAATTCATCACCCATGCCTCTTATGTACACTGATTACCTCAGACTCTTACCTAACTGGAATATATTATTATCCCCATTCTTTCTCATGCACAATATCCATCCATCCATCCATCCATCCACTTATCCAGGCGTGGGGGCAGCAGGCCAATCAAAGCACCCCACACCTCCCTCTCCCAGCAACACTTTCCAGCTCCTCCTGAGGGACCCCAAGGTGTTCCCAGGCCAGATGAGATATGTTATCCCTCCAGCATGTCCAGGGTCTGCCTCAGGGCCTCCTACCAGCAGAACATGCCTGGAACACATTCAACGGCAGGTGCCCAGATGCCCAGACCACCTGAACAGACCCCTTTCAATGCAAAGGAGCAGTGGCTGTACTCTAAGCTCCCTCCAGATGTTCATCTCACCCTATCTCTAAGGCTGAGCCTAGCCACCCCATGAGGCAACTTTCAGCCACTTGTATCCACTATCTCATTCTTGCGGTAACTACCCAGAGCTCATGAGGGCTGGGACGTAGATGGACCAGTAGACCGAAAGCTTTGCCTTCTGGCTCAGCTCCCTTTTCACCACGACTGTCTGGCACTGCTAAGATATAGGTCTACTGTATATTTTTAAGATGTTTTCTCACACCCCTGCATACAGCATTGGTGACTCCTAGTGGGGTCAGACCCCGGGGTGGGGATCAGTGCTTAAGTTTTGAACACACATTCTATTCATTACTTACCTTTATTACTTAAAAATATAATTAAGTATCATATTTCTTAAACACATCTTAAGCAACAGTAAAAATAACCAGCACTCAAAAGTACTGCACAAAAGAAAATATTTATAAATGATACAGTTTTACAAATCAATAATCAGATCAACCAATAATATGTTAAGGGCTCTACAGTTTAATTGAAATTTTACAAATATTGCACGCATATTGCACAATATTGTTCTCCTCAGAATGTGATGATGTGGCTACTGAAGTATCTGAAGCAAAAACAATCCCTATCCAGGATGGTCCCATACAGCGGGGTAAGACTCTGAAGAGGTATATGGATGCTTATACAAACTTACTCAATCATTTGTAAAACCTGCAAAGTGGCTGTCAAACAATTGTTGATTCAAAGAGATGCTCTGAAGTCATCACCACTTACTCATTGTACAGTCAACTGATAAAAGATCTTAAAAAACAGCTCTCAAAAACTGAAGCAATAGTCTTAATTGAAAAAATAAAGTCAAGTTGGCAAAAGAAAAAAACCGATGCTGCTAAAGAATGGTATATGAAACACTAGCATTAAAAGCAAGCATCTCATTTTACTCTGCTGACTTCAACATGTTAGTATTACTGGCTGCTGAATGCCAGGAAAATGTGCACTCCCCCCAGTGGACAAAATGTACCAAGATGACCCTACATACTTGCACAAATTAATGTTTCAGGAATCCATAATTTGCACTAATGCTATTATGATCCCTGAAATTGGCCCTATGAGTCCAAATTTTTCAGTTGCTATTAAAGAGGAAACCCCTGGGGTTATTTATTTTCAGAAATTCATAGGACACACTGGACACATAAAAATCATAAATCTGTAACATGAGCCCCCTGATGTGCATCTTTTCCTATTTTTGTAACATCTAGGTCTTACTCTTTATACAGGCAGATGATACAGGCAACTTTTCCCACCAAACACATCAAGGGCATGGATAAGAGTGTCCCCTAGGTCCTACTGTGTACATAACGACACTGGAGCAGCTACACATTCCTTCTTATGGGATGCAGATTATGAGTGTCCCTGTGTAAGTCAAAGCTTGGAATGAATTCAAGGCTCACAGCGGTACAGTAAATCCTAAACTAATTGTGGAGATCTATGGTAAAGCTCTTGGGCTGCTGAGATGAGATCTGTTGTTGCCCAAAGTTATGTGTTTAATATCAACAGTGGTACTGTAAATGCTGTATTGCTCTTCATTAGTTACATTTAAACACTGGACAAAATGTCATTTCAGCAGACTGCTTGACTCATTGGCCGAGAACTAGCTTGAGAAGTCTAGCATCAATTCATGCCGGGTAAGGGCAGCTGCCGAGAAAATTTTCCTTTCATATAAAGTTTTATTCTATAACCAACACTGGATCCACTAAACCAGAGGTTTTCAAACTTTGTTGTGTCAAGGACCCCTGAAATTGATACACATTAGGTCACAGACCCACATATGATAAGGTTTTGCTTCAGGGACCTCCATCTAAAATTTGTTTGGTTGTTAAATATTATTCAGACCAGATAATATTGTCAACTACAGTGGAGGAGATAACTGGGTAGGAGGAGGAGGTTCAGAAGTAGAGGTCTACTATCATCAGAATGCATCAGCCACTGAAACTCTCTTTGAAGACAAAGGTTTATTTCCAAAACTCAAACTGCAGTTAAACAAATGAGGGAACAAACTCACATGGGTTTAAATCTGAAAGAAACAAATACAAAATTAGAACTTCAGTCAAATTAGAAAAACGTTCATCTTCATAAAGGGAAAATAACGCTCAAAGTTGAGCTAATAACATACAGGATAAACTAAAGAGAAAGAAACTGCTTACCAGCACTACCACCCCATGGGATGATTAAGAAAGAATGAGTGCAATGGGGCGAGCAAGTGAAGTCAGTCAGGTTAATGAGTGAACAAAGAGTGAAAGGAACCAACTGACGAAAGGGGAGGAAAGGAAGTGAGGTAAAGGAAGTGAGGTAAGTGAGGAAAAGTAGTGTCAAAATAAAGAAAAATAGAAAACTTTACTACAAGAATAGTCACTCTCATGTCTCTTACTCACACTGGGCTTAATTAGATAGTGGAAATAAACTATTCCCCACTGCATTTCTCTCAAGGACCCCTGGTTGAGAGCCACTGCTTTAAGTAGTGGAGTTAAATACCAAGTATGAAACCCCACCAGTTAACTAATTTCATTGTCCAAAATGTCGCAAAGTCAAAACCAAGATCTGAAACACCAGGAGAAAGACTAAGAGATAGAAGTGCCTGTAAAGTAAACTGCAGTGCGCTGCTAACCAAAAGACTGCAAAGCCTTTTTACTTATCATGTTGTAACAAAACAAAATAGAAATTAGATACTTGGATGCTAGAAGCTTATAGTGCAGTGTCAACAGTGGCACCTCCACTGCATTCTTTTGTGAATGGCACAGCAGTAAATGTCTTCAGTATTTAGTGCCAAAACTCATGGCCGTTTGTAACAACATGCTGAGAGCACGAAGCGTTGAGATGAATTTACTGTGCCTGCGGCTGTGTGGCAACTCTATTCTCCTCTACACTTGCTAATCCCATAGGGTCTTTGATTTTCAGTGTGAACACCTGTTTACAACCTCCTGTATAACAGTCACACACAAGGAGAGCTGCAGGGACAGATGGAGTCTGACCCTTAACTACCAGTTGGTGTCACTGTGCACCAACTGCTCAGTTTTCTCCGACACCATGTCCTTACCTGCTTTCATTGTATCAAGGAGCATCTCACCTACAGTATCTTTGTGACTTTGGCTGAAAGTTGTTAAAATTATGATGGAAACATCATCCTTAAATGTTTAGTAGAAAGCAAATCCTTCATGGAAAAGTAACATCTACTCAAGTTGTGTGTACTTGACTTGACTTGTACTTGACAAAGCTTTTTCTGAAAAATACACACAACCACTACAATCTCTAATATCTACTGTACAGTTGCTAATTAATTCAACATACATCTGTGAAACTGCTGAGGATTGCATGAGCCAACACTGCTACAGTGCACCAAAAAATAAATAAAAAACAATTCCGCACATCAGAAGTCAGATATTTAATGTTTTGCTAACATCCTTATCCTTTAATGTACTCTCCCTGTCTGTTATTGCAAACATACTGAACATAACCCAATCTAAAGAACTTAAAACGTTACCAGAGCTCTCAGACTGTTCTGTTCTGATCTGTTATTTTCCTCCTGAACGTTATAGGTCAGTGGTGTGCAACCTTTACTATCAAAAGAGCCATTTTGGGACAAAACAAAAAGAAAAAAAAAATGCCTAGAGCTACAAAAACATATCTGATCCTTATGCCCTGGAGCTGCAGGTTGCCTACCCCTGGTATAGGTGGTCCTATGGCCATAAATGTAAAGGAATATTCAAATCAAATTAGTTTAGCCAACTTAATACACTTTCTCCTTTGCCGAATAAAAAAATTGCATTCAAATCTTTAACTTTCTTTCTGACATTTCTTACTTTGAACTTTTAATTACCCTTGTCACCTCTGAGACTCACCCTGGCCTAGTCTCAAACGAAACTTGATGTCAATGAATTTGTGGAGGTGGGGAGCACGAGGAAGACTGCATTACATTTCTGGAATGGCATGTGTTGCAGATCACATTAGGCCCTTTGGCACAAGCCACGGGCAGTTGTTGAAAGAAATGCCTGTCATAAGGAAGGAGAAGCTCACAAAGATGCAGAGAGAGGAATGGGAGGGAGGGAGGGAGCATGTGTGCGTGTGTCTGTATCAGTGGATCATAGGAGAGTGAAAGCAACACAGCTTAACCAAGAAAGGAAAGCCAGACTTGTTTTTCCTGTTTCTGCATATCTCGAGAAGGTGGGACGTCCTCGTGTAAACAGCTAAGCTCAGTGCTCAAACAGCTCAGCACCAGGATTGGTCTCTGTGCCTTGGATTTAAAGACTCAAGTCACAATAAAAGGTAAAGTGATGTATTCTATGTTTTAACTTTGTGTAAACAGTGTGTGTGTGTGTATTTGTGTGATTGAGAGCGTTAGAGAGACAGGTGCACCTGTCGTAGGAAGGACAGTTTGTGTCAGTAATATGTTGCTTAGGAGATGCTTGATGCAGCTTCACTTCATCTTGATACATTTGAGTATTTTGTGATTTCTAACTGCAAGAAAGGCTTTGTCTGTGCAATATGCATTTCATGACAATAATTAATGCTTGAAATAATGCATGCAGTAGACACTGCTGCATGAATATATTGGAAGAAGAGGAAATTATATGTTAAACTAAAAAAAGAACTAAGCTGCAATGTGATTGCACAGCACCAAGTTTTATACTCAGCTGCTAGCGTTTCCTTTTTTTTCCTCCGTGTTTTAGAGGTTGTGTCATGTGCATACTATGCACCTGATGACAGTGGTTTTTCCTGTCGTGTGCATCCGTCACTGTCACTGCATGCAAGCAGAAGAGTGTGGTGGATACTTGGCATTCTTACAATCATCTTGGGGAATGCCGCAATATTGAACTCTCATTTATCATTTTTTTTTGACAATGTCCAGATTAGGTCAAGATGAGTTTGTTTTGCTCAAAGTTTATCAAAAACTTTCACATTACACATGTAGACTAGTCTAGTTAAAAAAGTAAAAACATATAGTATATGATCATTTAAGTTGCAGGATGGCTCACATTAAAGGTCCAGTGTGCAAGACTGGCGGGGATTTTGTGGCACACAGCAATGAGAATTGCACAGTGTAAACAGCGGAAACGTCTCCCGGTTAGAATTCCTTCAGTGTTCATTGTTCAGGAGGTTTTAACCGGGAGCTGAATTATCTGCAGAGGTCTCTTCTTTCCAAAACAAACGTAGAGGTGATTAAAACCAGAGAAAAAAAATAATAAAGCAGTATTACATTACACATTGCGGACACTGCTTGTCGCAGACGGGCCTCCAACTACGGTGGCTGATGTGAAAATGCCAAAAACGCAAATGGTCCTTTCTAGAGCCAGTCTTTCGTTTATCTGTTTTGAGCTACTGTAAAAAATATGACGGACTCCCTGGACAAGGACCTTCTCCCTCAGCTCATTTTCAGGTAACAAAAACACAATGATTCTTATTTTCAGGTGATTATACACAAATGAAAAAGTCCTTATTGTATTATGTTCCATTCCTGCAATATATCCCCCTAAATCCTACACACTGGACCTTTAAGTAATAATGAGATGATGTATAGATGGATATTACTTTTCCCAAGAAACAGGAAATGAGGTGTTGGAAACATGAATAACAGCAAACATTTACCTAGAAAAAAAAAAGTTTATTAAAATATCTGACCATTATCCCTGTTGTCTGTATATGCCTAATTTTACTTTTACTGTCTGCATCCACACACAACAGATGTCTAAATCACCGCCTCCGGTGGTCCCCAGAAAGCATTCAGGTGTCAGAGTCATGATAATTCCAGGACAGCAGCCCGCTCCTGCTGGTCTGCCCACCTACACAGGTTTTGGCAAAGGTACTGTATATTCATCTGCCTAATGTGTATATATATATATATATATATATATATATGCATGAATATGTGCTGCTGCCACAAAGAAGTATGCTGCTTGCAACCCACATGACATATGTCCAAGTTTGCTTGAATGACTTTGTTCTTCCTCTGCCCAGAGAATGGTGCCAGTGGGGAGTCAAATCATACATCTCTACTTAATGCAGAGAGAGAAGTGGTATGTATCCACATGAATAATTTACAAGAAATCAGTAAGAATTTACAAGAAATCAGTAAGAATATAAAGGACATCAAAATGTTTATATAAAATATGTCATGCATATGATGTTCATAATATAAAAAGAAATGTACAGGATGTTTGTTATTTTAGACTTTAAGTTGAAATATAAATGCAACACATTTGTTTTGGCTCCAATTAAATATCTAATATTTTTTTTTTCCATACGCGCACAAGGCTTAGTTCTCTCAAATTTTGTTCAAAAATTTGTTTAAATCCATGTTGGTAAGCACTTTGGCAACATATTACATAATCCATCCACCTGACAGGTGTGGCATATCAAGATGCTGATTAAGCAGCACAATGTACCTGTACCTTGGACTGGTCACGATTAAGGCCACTCTAAAATAGGCAGTTTTATCACACAGCACAATGTCGCCTTGGATGTCCTAAGTTTTGTCCACCAGAGCTATTGCTGTGGATGTAATGTTCATTTCACTGTCATAAGCTAAGACCCGACTGATACAACAGTTTACACATTCAATAATTTCTGTATGGTAAGAAGCGGCGTCTCAGGGACGCTCATCTCAGTGGCTGGTCTTAGACCATCTTGCAGGCAAAGAAGCTGGATGGGGAGGTCCTGGGCTGCCTCACACTAGACTGGATAGATGTACTGCCAAATTCAGGGAAATGACACTGGAACGAGAGCCTATTGAAGTGAGTTGTCACCACATACTCTTCAAAGTAATGGATGTAGCCACCGTGACAACACCAACTGGTTTGTGGACTCCCATTTGAAGCCTGTTTGGAATGTTGGTCATTGTCATCTTGTTTTTTGGGGCCAGGAGTGACCATATTTGCACAAGATGTTGGAGTTCTTGTCCTCTTGGTCTTTATTGCCCCTCTTCCAGAAACAGCCTCAAGTGGTCATTCAAGGATCCTGAAGGTCGCCACTTGGTTATCACAGATATGAAGGACAGCATTTAATTCAGTCCTAAGTTTAAAACATTAATGACATTCAAGGCTATAGTTTGTGGTGTTGCTGTTGTGTTTGATTGCATTTGATAAGAGATTCCTATGGCTGTTGGTGTTCCACTAGGTGGACCCAATAAAATGAACACCGTAGAGGATTGCACATAAATCAACACTTCTTTCATACAGTCTTAAATACTTGGCAGTATAAGTATTATAAATATATCTTTTGCAGGGCTGTATGTGTTTGGATACTTTACACTGAATGCAGAAAAATATGTCAGCTTGTCAGTTTTGCCTTTTTGTACGCTGTTTGACTCACTAAGAACTTATTAAATCACCCGTGATATGAACTGTTAAACCATTAAAACACTTTGTATAAGTCACTCTGGCTAAAACATACAGTATCTTTCTTCAGGAGATTATGAATCACTGCTTTGACGATGTGGAGCGATTCATGGCACGCTTGCAGCAGACAGTTGAGGCCCAGACTATTCTCAGCCAAAGGAGGAAAAAGAGAAGCAGAAAGAGCAAGAAGAAGGAGGATCATGATGGTGAGAGTTGTCCATCCATCCTATCAACTAGCTGCTGTAGTCATAATTTAAGTAGGACAGTTGAAATCAAAGAAAGCTGTTTGTACTGTACATGTATAACATCATGTACAGTAGTCAGATGATATGTTTCTGGTAGGTTTGGAGTTAGAAGAAGTGTAGATCAGTTGGTGGCAGAGGACGATGGATAAAGTTGAAGGTACTTGTTGACTGCAGGAAATTTATGAATGCTGGCCTCAGGTACGGCTGCAGAATAAGAATGGAGGCAGGAAACTGGAGACAAAGGCTTAACATCGGCACACCATTTTACACGCTGAAAGCAGGTCAACAGGCAGGGTGCCAAAGACAAGAATGACGAAGACAATACTGAACCTGGGCCAAGTCAGTCTAGAGACAACAACATCTTTAAATTTTTCAATTGATTTCCAGTTAGCTTAATTCATCTTTTTTTGTGTTGGGTTGGCAAAGCATCTGGCATTAAAGGGACAGTTCAACCCAAAATCAAAAATACATATTTTCCCTTTTACCTGTAGTGCTATTTGTCAGTCTAGATTGTTTGGTGTGAGTTGCCAAGTGTTGGAGATAACAGCCGTAGAGATGTCTGCCTTTTCTCAAGTATAATGTAACTACATGTTACTCAGCTTGTCATTCTCAAAACGCCAAAAACATCAATGTCTCTGTCCAGACATCATGACCCGGTCACTCAAGATAATCGAGAGACCCTTTTTTGTGCAGTTTAATGTACTGTTTTTCATCCACACACCTGGTGGACATACTCGCCAACCGTATCACCGCGCAGAAGGAAGCATGCATCTACTATTAGCTCACCTAGCATCACTGAGTTAGCTAACATCACAGCTCAGTCAAAGAGGACGGCATTGTTTACATCTTGCGCTATCACAAGCACAGGCATCTCATTCATGAGTAGATACATGCTTCCTTCTGTGCAGTGATAAAAGAGGTGGGTGCAGTTGAGCACAAGCTGGGTGCCATCTAGTTCCATTATAGCAGAGAGATGGCAGACATCTCTACTGCTGATATCTCCAACCCTCGGCAAATCACACTAAAACAGTCTAGACTGAGTAATGGCACTATAGATATGCATTTTTGATTTGGGGTTGAACTGTCTCTTTAAATTGCTATTATCCAGTGGAATGAACATCAATAATCAGTTTTCATTCTGAGAATACATGACCACATTTTTAGGGGCATTTTCTATTCTACTGTGACACAAAGATCTGCAGAAAGAAGAGCAAGAGAGTTTGGTTTCACTCTTGATTAGATACTATAGATTGCCATTAGGTGTGGATGGAAGCTTAAGCACCTATCGATCTTCGCCTTTTGTAATCGCAGCATGACCAGGGTGTTTCCCAGGTTTCTGGCTAGTGTATGCTTGGTTAGGTGTGACTCTAGATAAGACTGAATGTAATAAACGTATGAATGCATTAATAATGAAATAACCACCAACTTTGTTTTGTGGGTGTACTTGTTGGAACAAGCCAGAACAAGCATTCCACACCTTTACTTACACTTCATTATACTGTTGTGGTCCTGTTTTTCTCCTATTATTTCAATTTTCTGTTTTTTTTTTTTTTCATTTTGTTAAAAGTGCGCTATAACTTGCATTTGACAGCTTGCAGCTCAATATCAAATCTGAAAAATCAATGCATGAGTATAATAACAACAGTAATCCTGACACAGTTATGTGTCTGTTTCATGTCTATCCTGTTAAGTTGTAGCTGTCATTGTGCTCTTCTCTGCAGATGATTTGTTGACCCTGAAAGCTCTCCCTCCGTCTGAGGAAGAATTTGTAGACATCTTTCAAAAAATCAAGTACTCCCTCAGTCTGCTGGTGAGATTAGATAAGTCATAATCAAGCACAGAGTAACTTCATAAATTTACACGTAAATTTAGATACACTGACCCCATTTGCTGGTTTATTTAGAATCGTCTCAAGTCATCCATCAAACAGCCTGACGCACCAGAGCTGCTGCATTCCATCTTTGTACCTCTTAGACTGGTGAGTCTTTCTTAAGTTTCGTTAAGAGGTTTCTCTTTCTCTGTGATACTGACTGACTGACTGATGCTGCTCTCTTACACAGATGGTGAAGACCACTGGAGGGCCAGCGTTAGGAGCGTCGGTGCTCAGTCCTGCTATGACCAGTGGTGCTGTTTCACTGCTTCAGGAGCATCTGACCAAAGATGAAAAGGAGCTCTGGACTTCATTAGGGCCCAACTGGATTTCACCCTGGTCTGTCGGCTTATGTATGTGTGTGTGTATAAATTGGTTTGAGAGTGTGTCATGTTGCTTTAACAAGAACCTCTTGCTTTCTTTCTCAGTTCACAACTCAGTGTGTCTGTCCCTCCATACTCACCTGTCTTCCTTGATGGGTGGCAGCCTCAGGCTTATGACTCAACTGGCCAGCTTTGTGAAGATCCGATCCAGTCGCAGCACAAACAAGATGCTCTCATGGAAAGTAGGGGAGCGCGAAATCTACAGGAGCAAGCTCGACAGATAGCAAAGAGCCCGGGTGAAGGCACTGATGAAGTGTAAGTCTGTAGACATTAAAAAAAGGGTTACAGAATAAGGTGCAATTATGTTTTTATAGCAGGAGTTACAATGCCAGCTAAGTTCCTAAAGGCTGCAATTAACAGTATAACAGTACTGCCTCATAAAATCAGTCTGGAGGTTATGAAGTCTGAGAATAACTCATGTCAATGGGCCTCATGCAGCAACTTTCTCATAAACTTCTTCTGTTAAAAGAAAAAATAATAAGAGAGTCAACTCCAGATGCACCAAACATTCTTAATTATCCAAATGTGCTTTTAGGTGTGCTGATCCCATTTGACCTGTCAGCATGGGTAACACTGTCTAAATACTTTATATGACAGACGTACTGTGTGTAAAAACTCTGGCACATGCCCAAGAATCGTAGAGGTGCCAACAAAAAAGGCGGTAAGAGGAAGACCTCCTGCATAATTGACACTGTTTAATAAACTAAAACAAAGTAAAACAGATTTTCCAGAATGTCAGATATTACAAGACAATCAAAAATCCAATAGTGCCAAAACATTTGTGATGCTGTTTCAGCAGAGAGATGCAGATTAACGACAATTGATAGAAAATTGTTTGACACAAAAATAGAAGCAAAATTCAACAATCAAATCATTATAATAAATATAAGACTTATAATAATCTGAATTTGAGTACATGATATTCATACCGTTTTTTTTTATGTTCCTCAACTTTAAAACTCGTGTTTCCTTTGAATCAGTCAATTTGTTGACTATGAAAATGAGATGTTTTTTAGAGCACTCTTTTCCACATGTAAAATTTTTTTTTATCTAAGAAAAGAGCAAAAATTAGAAACCATTGGTGAATCCCAGAAATCAATGGCTGATAACAAAATACAGAACAAACTGTGGAAATGAACAAAAATATCATATATTACTTTCTGCATGAAGTCCAGTGTCATCAGAGATTAAAATTACTGATATCCGACTCCACTTAATTAAATCGGTTTAATTTTTTCCTCATGTTTTATATCTTTTAAATTACATTTCAGAGAAGGAAATGGGCTTCCACCAGAGGGTGAGAGACTTTTCTGCTGCAGTTACGACTTTGTGGCCAGAAACAGCAGTGAGCTCTCTGTGCTACAAGGAGAAACATTAGAGGTACACATCCATAAATAGAATTACTGGGTAGTGGTGACCCACCCGCCAATGTAGATGTATTCCTGGAATGTATCACAAATCTCAACTGATCTTTCTTTAGGTCATCGAGTCGTTGAAGCGGTGGTGGAAGTGTCGGAATCGCTTTGACCAGATAGGATTTGTCCCCTTTAATATCCTGGAGCCTCTTTCTGCATTGAATAACACTGGGGGAGGCAGCCCCGTGGTACTCAGAGATTCAAAGGTACAAATACACACACAACATACAGAGATTTGCTGTTTTTTGTTTCAGTACCTCAAATATTACACACACAGCGGCTTTTTGACTCATCCCATCTTGCAATTTAATTATCTATTCCTGCTTTTCCACAACATTCCCATGGAATTGTTGCTTTTCCACAACAGACGCCCCTTTCCCCTCGGACAAAGTGCTTCTCATACGCTCCACCAAGCCCAGTTAGGACTAGTCCTGCTGCTACAAGCCCAATGCGACCACAGAGCATGGTTTTACCATCTCAAATGATGCAAGGACAAGACAGTGACCCAGGTAACATGCCCATACATGTTTGATATCAGGTTCACAAACATATTGGATCTTATGTTCAACTTCTTGGAACATTTCAGCATCTTACAGCAGTAGCAGTCAGTGCTGATCTCATCTGTCACTCAAAGGTTCAGTGTAAGATTTAGGGAGATTTGGTGGCACCTAGTGGCGAGGATTGTGGGTTGCAACAAGCTGAAACGTGTCTCAGCTAGAATTCCTAGAATTCCTTCAGTGTTCATGGATAAGGAGGATTTTATTTCACTTTGCCAATATTTTCCCCTAAATCCTACTCACTGGACCTTTAAGTGCACACAAGTCCTGGCTCCAGCAGACAGCTAGCATTTATTAAGATGCCCCCTCCAGTGTATTGTTGCATCCATACGCTGAGTGCTGTGCTTCCACTGCCATGTTCTCTGTATGCTGTAACTCCATGATGCATTATGCCACATGGAAACTGATGTCTTCGACACAACAATCTTTTGGTTAAAACTGTCCAGTAAATTGCATCAGCTCTTTTGTTGTTACTAGGTGCACTTTACAGCAGGTGCCGCCTTAAAAATCTCAGTCCTACAAAACACTGAGATGATGTTGACAGTAAGTACAGAGATAGCTATCCATAAACAGACCTCTGTCTATGTGTGTCTAAAAGTCGTTAGAAATTTTGTCAGTACCATCTATGAACATTTATCATATCAAATAACCCTAGAGGTTGAGCACCAACTTACAAATTGAGTTTTGTGTGTTTTGCATTTGCAGTCCTGATAATAAATGATGAGCTCCTTCAGCGGCTAGCTGGGAGGAGAGACTCAGCCCGTCCGCCAGTGGTCCCCCGCACAGCTGACACTTCTACTCCCCTGAACTACCACTCACCAGCTGTCGAGGTGGAGGCCTGGCTCAACACCAAGGGCTTCAGCCAACAGTGAGTGAGCATTTTTAGAGGGAACTCCAGCACAAAGCTACTTTGTAGTATCTATTAGTTTATTTGAAGCTACAGCTTGTTCTCAAGATCCACCAGGAATATCAAGTGATATTAAAGGAATATCATGTCCAACATGTTTAATACCGTTTGTATGCATTAGACACGCAGCTTGCAAAGGCACACTCCCAGATTTTTAGTGCACAATAGCGCCCCCAAATGTTAAAATGTCCTCCCTGACAATGTTTATGTTTTGCAACTTAACTGTGGACTGAGGGGAGCTGGAGTTGAATATAAACAGTAAGCTATAATGACATTTAGAGGAATTATTACAACAGGAAAATAAAGAAGTGAATCATAAAAGAAGGTAAGCCTAGACTTTGTTTTGCAGTTCAAACACCTGGATTCTTATATTCAGGTTGTAGGTGAACTAATGACAATGAAAACTCTCTGAAGACTGATTCTGTTGCTCCTTCCTCCTCTGTTAGGACAGTACAGAGTCTGGGCATTTTAAATGGAGCGCAGCTTTTTTCCCTGGATAAGGGTGAACTCTGCACCGTGTCACCAGACGAAGGCCAGAGAGTCTACAGCCAAATTATGGTGCAGAAGGCCCTTCTTGAGGTTGGTCCAGTGTTATTTTTCAGATTCAGAATTTATTGATCCCCAGGGAAACAGGGAGAAACTGTTTCATGTTACAGTTGCTACTTTACTGTATATAGGTATAAAGAAATACTAAGACAATAGAAATGAAAAAAAGAACATATATGTAACACAGTGAGTACATATAAATATCAAATATAAGATTATAGCTGCTGTGCAGCGATGGGTCGGGTCCGGGCATTTTTAGGCAATTCTGAGCAACCTCTGGAACCTAAGACGGTCATCTACCACTCAGAGCTAATTGGCAAGTAGCAACTCAACAGTGGCTTCACAAATAGAGTAAGCCATTCACTGTTGTGTAGGAAAGCAGCAATCCGTGCATGGAAAGGCAGATTTGAAACCACTGTAAAAAATTCAGTTATTAAGACAAAAATCTGAAAATACACATATTGCATCTAGACAGCATGGAGATGTTGGAAATTTGTTTGTAACAATGACTGATTTGCTCCATAAGTGATGAACTTCATAATTTTTAATAGGTTTAAATGTACAAAGGTTTTGTCAGTATTGGGGCTACAGTTTGCTGAAAGTTGTGAAGTTGTAGCACAAATGGTTGATTTGTTATGAATTTTCAAAGTTTTGAACTTTAGACGCTTGCTGTAGCGCCACCATCAGGACTATTGGCTTGAGTTTACAGCTGAGAATATTTGGCATGAGACTGGACCTTTGTGCAAAGTTTGGTGAGTTTTCACCCATGGGAAGTATGATTTCCTCGGAAGAAGAAAGAACAAAGAAGAAGAATATCTAGGATTACAATAGTGTCCTGGCAGCTTAGCTGCCCGGACCCTAAAAACATACAAATATAAAAAGGGATATGTTGCTCAAGAAATATAAGAAATGTATACAAATGTGTGCACCATACTACAAGTGTGCTCAATTTCATAAGAGAGTTGTACAGTATTGTGCAGTTTTCTGATTGTACCTTATGTTCTTGTGTGTTTGTGTGTGTCTGTGTGTTCTGAGCCAGTTGTTTGCTCAGCCTTGACTTATGAACAGACGTACTGTAGCCTACGTTGTTTAACACAATGTCACTGACCTACATTGACTAAAGATTATTTACCTTTCAATTTACAAAACACGAAATGCACATCACGTCCAACAGACCTCAAAGGTCAGAGCTAGAGAGCCTTCTTGTGCTTGGTCTGGTACTAAAAGAAATTCATAATGGGTGTCTTCATCAGTGTGTTTTAATTTGACCTTCACTGTGCAGACATTGGATTTTAATGTGATTGAATAGGAGTTAAATTTAAGCATATTTTACAATGACAGTTTTTAAATGAATGGACTAAAACAGTTGGGAAGCTTCTTTCAAAGTTTGCCCCCCAGAAAACCCAAAGTTTCCTTGATATTTCCCTGCTAAATTACATTTTCTTGTGTCCTCCTCAGGATGTGCGCAAAGCAACAGAACTAGAGACGGCAATGGAGAAACAAAAGCTGAAGATTGACCTGAACTTGGAGAGTGATATAGTGTGACGGACATCCACTGACACAGACATGGCAACAAAGATCAATGGAGATCAATATGGTTAAGCATATACAGTGATGCTGCAGCTGAATTGTATTCTTTTAATCGTACATGCTGTATATCTACATGCTACAAATTCATCAACAAAAGTAAGCTGCGTTAAAAGTAAAGCTCACTCACTAACACTCTGATTGATGATGGGATTATTTTGGATTTTTACATGTATTTAAGAAAGAGGGGCTTTAAAACTTCTTGCCAGAGTTTTACTTCAAGGTTCTGTATACATTGTTCAGAGCATTAATATAGCAGAGAACCAATATTTGGAGTAATGGCATCCTGAGCAGAGAATGAAGTCAGACTACCTCTGTGTGTGTTGTTATCCGAGCCTCTTTGTTTGCTGCTTTGGTAGCTGGTCCTGCCATATGTACATTTATTGCATTTAACGCCTCGTTCCCGCATAGCTCTGTGTACATTAGCATGTCAGCTGAGAGTCCATTCATTCCTGTGAGAACCTCTGTGATTGCCAATGAGTTTGCTAAACTTTTGGACTGAATGCACTGTAGCTGACAGATAGATGAATGATTGATGATACATTCTTCCTTAGTAAAAAGTTTGACGGCAAGTTTAGCTATCTAACACTGGTAGCATGTTAACTGTGTAATACTGTATGTAATGTGCATGCAACAGGCTCCATTTGCATATTCCACAAGACTAGGTGGCTGAAAACGCTTAAAATGAACTTTTCTGCCATTTCTGCTGTGGCATTTTTTTCTTTTCCTGAAAATATTTCCTCGTGTTGACCACCAGGGGCCTACTCTGTATACTATATGCAAATACACAGCCTTGCTGCCAATTTTTCCCAATGGCCACTCACTTGCAAAGAAAAAACCTGTGGCCTAAAAAGCGTTCTCCCCATAGACTGTCATTGTAAAAACTGCAAACAAGGTCATATATGACTCTTTTTTGAATTTTTGATTCATGGAGGTTTTATATTCGTAAAACTTTCCTCAAGCTGAGAAAAGCGATTTAAAAATTCATGAGATCCTCAAAACTAGCGGGAGAAACACAACTGCGCATATTCAGTGGGCGGTGGAAGTAAGCCCTGAAATTAAACCTTTTTTTGGTGGATGCACCAGGTGAGCAGTTCCATTGCAATGAATAGGTGCCATCTTGGGATCCAGTATCTAGGTATTATTATTTTAAATTATGGTAAATACTGACACAAAACAGGCTGGAGCCTATCCCAGCTGACATTGGGTGAGAGGTACATTCACACCTACGGACAATTTAGAGTCACCAATTAACCTATCCCCAACCTACATGAATTTGGACTGTGGGAGGAAGCTGGAATGCCCCGATAAAACCCATGCTGACATGGGGAGAACATGCATACCCGGGTTTTGAACCTGCTTTGAGGCGACAGTGCTAACCCCCACACTATAGTGCCGCCCCCATGTTGAGAACCGTGTGCAGACAATCTGAACCAGACTGTGAATCATAGATATGCTCTGAATGTTGTATACAGCTCCTTCAAGCTATTCTGACCTTTTGGTGTTCATAGTATTTTTTTACAATTTAAATATTTCTGTCATAATTTGTTCAGGCAATATCTAAAAATACTGTATAATAAACCAAATCACATGCTGATGATTGGTTTGATGTGCTAACAACAATGGACTGAAATGTCTTTTTAGTGGTATATAAAAAAAAGGTACATTCTATCAAGAATATCGATGAATGTTTGATTGATTGAGTTTTTATTGCTTGCACATCAATCTGTGTTAATACAGTGTCACTTGTTGCAGCCAGATGCTCTTTTGGACCAAATACACATTGAACTGATACATGATGAATACACAGTTTCAGTCCTGACTCATTCTATGATTTTCCAAGGAGACTAAAATGATTTCTGATTCTGTGTTTTTGAGACTTCGGCTGTGGAGCATATCATGACATAATGCTCAACAACACAGCAACAAAGGGGATACATTGCTGTTAATACAGTGGCTTAAATAAAACTTAAGTTAAGTGTATTTTTGTGTCATTTGTATGAGTTTACCACAACCCTTTTTTCCTTATTATGAGATCGACAAGTTATATGATCAAAACATACCATTTTTCATGAGATTAAAGAATCTAGATAAGTAATTTAATTATACATAATGAGTCAAAAGTCAGCATACATAAAATCCGCATCATTCAATGCTCAATCAAAACAGGCAGAGATAAATCACCATTATATTACTTACGCACATGTGATAGCACCAACACATTTTACATAATATTTTGGCTAAACTACAATCACTAGCCCAATTTCAGACAATCCCTGACAAAATTGTGCGCTTGAAACTATTCATCCTCTTATTTAATTTCTTTCTTCTTTTAAACAGAGGTAGGCATATCATTTAACAATTTTGGTTACAAAAATTTACAAGATTACAGTTTTAAAGTAGGATAATTACACTTGAAGTAGACTATTTGAGGACATACTGCAGTTGTCAGGAGACGCCTCTAAAAACGTTTTTTAGTGCACTTCATAGACTGCTCCCAAAACAACACTACTGTATATAACATTTAACTTAATAGTTATTATTACCTCACATTGAGGAAAAATTTGTGATATTTTTATTATCAATCTATTAGCCTGCTGGAGCTGTGCATGATTATCAAACAGTAGAAAGTCAACTCATACAAATTACAAATTAGATCTTACTTTTTCTTTATTGTCTGGTAATATTTCAATTTTTGACATAAAGGAACTTGTAACTATCCAGTCCAATAGCTATCCAGATTGATTGTTGATTGCTGTAAATCAGGTGCTGAGCCACTGACAATATCTGCATCTGTCATTCATGTTTAATTAAGGGCATACTACACCCACAAAATGATCATAATATTTTAGCCCATTTCCATGAATTTATTTAGGTAGTTTAAAATGTGTAGACTGATATAGCCATTCATTATTACACATGCATTTTCTAGGTATTAGTGGATAAGAATACTGCTAGCTCTTGCTAACTTTACTCGCTCTTTACATACTCCCGCTGCCAACTAGCTGCACATGACTGGCACATACGGGTACTTAACAGAACGTCAAGGCCCTGCCCCTTTTTGGGAGAATACCAACGATCCTGTAGATGTCAGTGCAATTTGAGGTGTGTTTGGATTATAATTTTAAGTGTTTGAGATAGCTCAATAAATCAAGGTTGACTGTCATCATGTCCTGTCAGTCTTCCCCCAGTCAAGTGGATCAGTAACCGAAAATGGGCACACTCTTGGCAATAATGTGATGATGCAATGCCAGTCTGGTCTATTTATGTCACATGATACTTGAGACATTTCAGTGGTCACGCAAGATGACACTAGATTTTAAATTAGTCATACTAGGAACATATTTCATGTGATGTTAGATTTTTTTTATGAACAGATTTTAAACAATAGCCCAAACAATGTATATTATTTTTTTCTGATCCATTTCCAGGCCTGGAAAATAGTTTTTCTAATCTCATTACTTTTCCAGGAATTTAATGACTGTGGGAAGTCTGAATTACTCACCCTGTGCTCCCTGGAATTCGTAATGAATTTTTTTTTCTCACATGGCTCCACAGTGAACAAAGAATCTAAAACTAAGAAGTACTGAGCATGCGACTGGATAAATGTGAATTGGATTATACTATACGAGTTGTGTGAAAGTTTGACCACAGATGTTTTGACATAGTTTTGATACAAAAAGCTATTTTATCTCAATCCAAGAACTCTCTCTTATTTGGATTCTTTGTTCACCGTGGAGGCATATGAGAGAAGCTAAGTTTTCTTCACGAATTTAGTCTCTCACATGAAAAAGGAAGTAACTGATATCTAAATGATCATTTTGTAAATGAAGAATTCCTTTAAATTAATCCACTATGGCTCCAAACTGCAGCTCAGTGTTTTGCACATATTCATAATACTATATTTATCTGTTGCAGGGTCCAGAATGACAAATAATTACTACACACATCTCACCCTGAGTCACAACTTCTCCTATTATTGCTCTTAAATTAAAGATGTAACAGCTATATTTGTATGTGCATTGCTGCTAATGCAGCTTGATTTAAAAAAAAATGTCAGTCACATTTGTTTTAACAAAAATCTTTGTGACTAAGTGCACTTAGTGAGGTAAATTATTTGGTAGGAACATTAAATTTGACTCATCACTGTGGTGTCATCACACTGTCACAAAGGACAGACCTTTGAGCAGCAGGAGAAGAGGTAGTATTTCTGATTCTCACTGCGTCTGCCTCTCAGCATCTTCACACCTCACAGGTGATGGTCTTGTCAATGCAGTCCCAGTTCAGGAGCTCCTTTTTCTGAAACCACAACCCGATCTCCCTCTGTGCCGTCTCCAGTGAATCACTTGCATGAACCACATTCCTTTAAATGACCAACACACATCATTATTTTACCTCCAAGACCTAAAAAAAAAAACTTAATATCTGCATGGTGGCACATAATGGGATCAAATACCTGCTGACATGAAAGCTGAAATCTCCTCTGACTGTGCCTGCCTGGGCCTCAGCTGGGTTAGTATGTCCCACCATTGTACGGGTTGCCTGGACTACTTTGTGCCCTTCCCACACCTAAATCAAAAAATAAAACATCACACATATAAACACAGAAAAACAACATATTCAGAATTTGCAGAGATTTAGAGCAGCTTAACACATGAAATACAATGGTCTATTTGCTAGAGATCATAAAGCAATCAAAGCAAAAGTAGAGATAATTTAAAAAAAAAAAGCAGAGCTACTGTAAAATACAGGAAAACCCCACAACGATTAAAAAACAGGAACCCTCACCATGACAACCACAGGCCCTGAGGTCATGTACTCCACCAGCCTGGGATAGAAGGGCTTAGTCCTCAGATGAGTGTAGTGCTGAGACAGGAGATCCTCAGACACCTTCACAGCAGAGATGGTTAGAGATTAAACAGAAAAACCTATGCAGAACATCATGAACGACATTGATTTCAGACATCTGTACCTGCAGCATTTTCAGGCCAACCAGCTTGAAGCCCCGCTGCTCAAAGCGCTGGATGACTTGTCCTATGAGACGACGCTGAACTCCATCTGGCTTTACAGCAATAAGAGTCCGCTCCCTTAGATCCGGAATAGCTGGTGGGACAGATAAAGTATTAAAACCTCAGTGTAAAAATACTCTGTTGCAAGTAAAAGTCCTGCATTTAAAATCTTACTTAAGTAAAATTACATATGTATTAGTGGCAAAGGACACTTGAAGGAACAGTGTGAAAGATTTAGGGGGATTTAGTGGCAGCTAGTGGTGAGGAATGTATGTAATGATTTGAGGATGACCTGCTTTTCCTCCTGAGCTACAGCCTCCCTTACAGCTGGATACCATAATCTAGGCTGAAACAATATATCATGATGTATTAGTTAATTTTTTTTTCAATGTTTTTCAACAATCTACAAAGTAACTTAAGCTAAAAAATAAATGTAGCGCAGTGGAGTCAGGGGTGTAAATCCCATCTCTGTCATGATTTTCTTTTCCCAAATGTTTTTGCAAAATGTTTTGTTACTCCTTCAAATTAAAGCTGTATTTATCTTGTTGAAGAAAAGGAAACCCAGCCTTGAAGAACAATGAATTCCTAACATATACTGTATAGACACATAATAACAGTACTATTTTTGGTAAAATAGTTAGTAGCAATCCATAACAAAATTATATGATTTTTCTACATGAACTAAAAAAACAATAAATGGTTATATATACCTGTACAGGTAACATGTATGTTGATGGTGTTGATGTTGCCTAACGACACCATACAGTAGCTAGTTTAGGCCAAAATCTGTCAAGACTGACAAGCTGAGCACAGTTGTAAGCCCAGTGAATAAAAAATAAATAATAATAATAAAAAATAAATAAAAATAATAAAAGTGGCAGTAAAAAAGTTCAAGAGAGAAAGGAACAAAAGGAAAATGTAGCAAAGCTCCCTAAATTAAATTCCTTTGGCTTTTTTGTAAACAGTTGCCAGTGGTGTGCGCCTTATAACTACTAAGTAACATACACTAGGGCCTATCGCAATAGTGTGCACTGGGGCCCTTGGAAACTACCTTATGCCACTGAGTGGAGTATAAATAGACCTAGGCCATAAAGTAACATTAAATGGAAATACCAACATACAAGTACCTTAAATTTGTACCTAAGTACAGTACTTGAGTAAATGCACTTAATTAGATTCCACCACTGACCCTTACAATACTGTCAATATTTGTCACCTACAGGGGAAAGGACAAATATTTACCCAATGTCTACCACATGCAGGGCAACAGACATCCACCACGCACATCACACGCAACCACCCACACACGAAAGAGTTTGCATACAGATTCGCAGCTTAATGAAGTAGGATTTTACGTATTTAGATGCACAGACACAGAAATGCAGCTTCAACTAACACCACGGCGGAGGTAATGAATGGCTGCATGCGGTCAATTACAGAGACACGTGACCCACCACGGGAGGAACTCTACTGGCATTTAACTTTCAGACTGTCTGTGCAAGTCAAGCACAGCAACTGTTTCACGAGCTGGACGGGAGTTCCCTTCAGGGCAATTCAGGGTTCGGGTGTCGTACATGATATCGTGCTTTGACTATTACGCAGAGTGCGTAAGTTTTGGTACCATTACGCACACCGCAGGCCACTGTGTCCCCAGCATCACATCATCGTCACTATCTTCTGTCTCTAACCTAGTTGCAGTTCATGACCCCCATGAGTCTGGCGAGCACATTTGTTTTCGCAGACAGTCCCGTTACGTTTGGAACAAATGGACCTGCGCCCCGGAGGTAAAGTCTCTTTGACTCGGTGCCAAAAGCATTTATTATTTAAACCTAAAGAAATATATATATTTTTGTTACCACAGATTCAAAACAGTGTCGTCAAGTCCTTTGTGAAAAGCAAAAGTCCCACGATTAAAGACTGCAAAAGACCAGAAAAATAACAAAGCAAGGAATCATAAAAAAAGAAAAGTAAAATCGATATAAATTCAGTTACTTACTTGAATTGCTCCTGTTCCAAGCGGCTATGTGTCCACCCAGCACTGCAGGAGGAACCCCAGCTGACAGAAGACCTTTAGAGCTTAATTGGTTACATGAATAAAACTGTTGGAAAATCCTGTTAAAAATGCACCTCTGCAACATGACCATGGTTTGACGTGTGTCCTGGCAGCCTCTGGAGAGAGAAGTCAACCCTCCTCAATCAAAACTCAAGAGTCATCCCCCTATCTGCCCGCCCTGATCGATTGACGCTGTAACTAGAACATGCTTAACTCCAGTGATGCCAGGCGTGTGTCCGTTTCTCTTATTTCTGCAAAAGCATATCTCAGCATTGACCAAGGATTCAGAAATTCTTCACATTTACGGATGTCTGATTCCATAATTGGATTTACCAATAAACAAAGATACTGCATTTCAGTCTCTACAGTTCGAGCTTTGACAACTTTAAAGTTTTACAGCATATCCAACTTTAAGTTAACTTCAAGTTGGTGGACTTGGAAGAAAAAAAATGATTTGGCAGAAGCATTTTGGACCTGTTTTTAAGCTCCAAATCTGATGGCTCCTACATTTCCCATAATGCAACTCAATAGTGTCTTCTCCAAGCTTCACACAAGTTGTAAAGCAGGCTATGGTTATTGTCTCGGACTTGACAGCCAGAGGACACACAACTGTCCTCAGAAGCTTTTAAGTACCCAATAATATTGAAAAAAGTGATCTTGAAACTACATAAGTATGAAAAACTTACGGATTACAAGACATTTTAGGTTCATTTTTGATGCAGTGAGTCTGTCAGACTTTAATCAGAACAATGGAAGCCCATATATTTTACATTAAAGTGATATCTCTTACATATTTAGCACCCAGATGTGAGTTTGAGCCAAAAGCCAACTCTAATCAAATTGAGTTAGTTAGTCCAGCAATCAAATCCTTTACTTCTTTTCACCTGGAGGTTTTTCTGAGTCACACGAACCTGCAGCTTGTTTTCTGATATCCAACAATTACATAGCTTTAACATGCATGTTCAGCTCACCTCATACATGAAAAAGCATTTGCCTTATGTGGACAACAGTCGAGAAAATCTTTGGTGCACTATAAGGGGAGACACTACAGGTGAACAGGGTAATTTATTTTTTTATATATATCATCATGAAACATCTCCAGTTGATTATTAACTTTAAGAAAATCGTTTATGTATTACAGGTTTGCTGAAATTTTGTTTAAATTTGTAAATGATGCATTATCTAAGCAAAGCTCAGAATCTCTTAATTAATTAATGTAAAAACTGTTTTCGCCTGTAGTGTCTTCCCTTAAACATCTTTATATCTAACATGGAAGCTATGTTGCAAGTTGAACCTACAGAAAAGATAATGCAACATGTTGTGTTGTGTGTGAAGTTATCACCCTGTCATTGCTGTGAATTATCCTTCATGTGCTGATGCTTCCCATCTCTTCAAAACTCAAACAGCATTTGTCGCATGTGATATGTCACATGCCACACAGGCCTAAAAAAATTATTCAGCAGTTGAAAAAGATGAATTTTAAAGGGGATCTGAAATGTTTGAAATGATGCCACTGATGAATGTAAAGCAAAACAGTGTAAACATACAGAAAAGTCTTGAATCTCTTAATACTACCATTATTCTTACAAACAATACTGCAACAGTTGGGCACAAAGACCAACAAAATCACAAAATTAATTAATGAATACCTGAGTTTTACTAAAAAAAGCACTTTATTAATCAAGCAGGTTTTCTCTTTTTCAGAATGGAATGATATGAAAGATCTTAAGTTGAGAGTCCGTCTCCTTTGGAGATGAAAAAAATTGAAGGCAAAATGAATAAAAGCAGACATTTTAAAAACTCAAAATGAGTTGAAAGTGCTCAGTCCCAGCCCAGCTTTGTTGCGGAGGCGTGGGAAAGAAGGCCTGGCTCAGACTGCTCCAGGTCTGGGCAAAAGCCAACTGCAGACCAGGTTTACATTTCCTGCCAAATTATCATTGGCAATACATTAGGAGGGCGCTGCTTTAAAAAAAATAATAATCATGCGCCAACCTTCTACAGTAGAGATCAAAGAGAAATCATCAGCAGCATCCTCAACCTCCTATTACTCAACAATACAATGTGTGTCGTTCCTTCCTATTACATCGAATAGGTGGAGCCAAGCTGGATTGGAGAAGGAGTGTTGGGCAAAGTGGTCAGCACAGGCAGTCCTTGAAGATCATCGTTGATGTGTGGAGTGGTTCAAGCAGTCATTGTGCTATAGCTTTATGGTGCCAGTGGGCAGGCTACTGTTACACAGTCTGTAGTAGCGTAGGTCATTCACCAGCCGCTGCACACTCTGAGTGAACGATGGCAAGTCCTGGAGAAAGAAGAAAAAAAAGTTAAAAGTCAAATCAATTTACAGAAGAGTTGACAGTGTTTGAGTGCAGAGAAAGAAAACAACATTCAACACAACGGGCAAACAGAACAGTACTGGTGTCATGGACGATACTGGAAATGTTTAGAATTGATTTTTAAAACAATTATACATGATTTAATTAGGTGTAGGCAATACATGCATCATACCTGATATGTATTGTGGCTTGTTCTGTAAGGTAACTATGAAATTACTATATTGTGATCATCGAGTATTAACTGTCACGTCATTTTTTTTAAACCACTGGCATGAGACTCACTATGGCATTTGTGTTCTCTCTGTGTCCCACATTGACAGACTCGACTCATGTTTTATTTCCGTTAAACATGTTGTGAAGAAATCTTTCTTGCCACATCATACATGTAGCAGTTGGTTAGCTCTGTCTCCTCATACTGCAACATACTGTATGTGCCAACAGACTGCAAAATACATTGCCATTGTTACTCATTAGATAAACTGAAAAACAGTATTTCATTCTTACCCGTTCAAGCTTGAAATTGCGTGCAAGAACAGCTCGTTGGCTGGTGTCCACACCCTGGCAGCCATTGAGGAACTCTGGCATGAAGGCCGAGTAGAAGGCATCGAAGTCGACAGAGGCCATGTTGTAAATAGCAAGGGTGATTTCCTCTTGCAGAAGGTCGTGACTTTTGTGGAGAAGGACCTGCAGCAGCACGTTGATGAAGTGGAAGAGCATCGATGTCCGGAAAAGTTTCTAAAGCGCAATAAAAACAAAGTAATGACAATGGAGTCTATACACAGGTTATAAGCACTCACTATAGCTCTCAATCAATCACAGTGTGTGGATGACGGGACAGGCTGTTGTAATTACGCGTAAAATCTTTCATTCAGGATATATTATACAAGAATTTGGTTTAAATCTGTCAGTGGGGTCTGAGATTTTGTGGAGGACAGACAGATGGATAGGAACCCAATTATTGTTGCTTTAATTACTAGGGACCAATTTTCTTTTTTGTGTTCCTTTTTTATGTTTATTGTGTTTGTATTTGAAATATCTTCTAGATTAAATCTTATCATAATGTACTTCCTTCTACAGTGATGGGAAGAGGCAAGGGTACAACAGTAACACTGATCCGAGTGCCACGAAGTGTACTGTTGTTCAAAAAGAGATGTGAAGGCCACAATAAAATCTAATTAAATTGACACAAGGTTTCTAATGGTACAAATAGGCTAAATTTAAGACATTGTAACATAACTTAAATTTTTTAAACAATTTTACACCAGAAAATTACATTCGCCCAGTAGAATCTAGACCCATCCATTTTGGATTAAGTCAATACTTTTTAAGGCCTTTTATGAGTAAATGTGTATTTAAGACATTTTAAGGACCCGTGGCCACCCTACGACAACTTTTACATCTAACAAGTTTACAAAACGAACTGCTAATAAATGCAGGGTAAATGAAAAACCTCATAAAAAAGGTATAAAACAACAAGGGTAGAAATGGTCTGATAATGACTGAAAGGTTTCCCCCTTGAGGACAATTTGCAGACTGCTAATGGAGAATGGGTGAAATTCAGAAGTTAAAAGTGAGTGAACAGCTCCACTCCGTGACATGGTCACCTCTAAAAATAAAAGACACTTACTCTGTGATACAACTTGTGCTTGCTGTTGAGTGACTCCAAATAGGAGAGATTCTGCTTGAAGATGTGGATGTCCGGCTGCAGGAAAGACTGTCCAAAAGCCTGGAAAAGACATTTCAGCACAAGTCAGGAAATAAAGTGGGGATAGATTTAACAACATGTGTTATGATAAGATGATTTCACAATTAAATATGAACTACCATTCTCCTGGAAATAAAAAAAACAAAACAAAACACAAACACTAATCACAGACTACATTTTTCGTTTCTCTAAAAAAGGTATGATAATGATAACAACTTAAGCCACATGCATACACACCTGCATGGCAGCTGTGAACTGGGCCTCGTTTTCCATGGTGTCTTCAGCAGCTCCTCTTTGGACACTTGTTAAGACAGACGTTTTAAAGAAGTACCTCCAGTTTTGGTGAAGTATTTGGTATAGCAACTCAAACATCTCTGACTTGACGTCTGGGGAAGATCGCTAGCAAAGACAAAAAAACATGACATGAGAAATTCTATAACCGAGTACCTGACCAATTATTTATAAGAACACTTTTTGACTGTAGGTGCAGTTTTGTATGATTTCCAAAGGGAGATGTTTCATCATGTGCTTATTTAATTGTGCTACCAGGGTAATCACCCAGAGGTAAACAAAATCAAACTCCACAATAAATGTTAATGCAAGACAGGTGAACTCCAACTGACCTCTGCCACAACCGGATAAACCTGCTCCATGCACAGAGAGAGGATGTTAGGTAGGAAGGGCTTGAAAGCTTGACCAGGCTCTTGCACCACCACCTGCAGGATTTTCAGGAACTTCTGTACCACTCGACACCCTGCACTGCCCTCTTGCAAAATACTGGCTGCCAGCTGTTCCCTTGGGCACATAGGAGTGGAGATTACATTCATTAGTATTTAGCGATACCAATATTGTCAGTGCACACCCCATACCATTTAACCCTTTATCTGTCTAGACTGGGTGTAATACTACTGGGATGTTTGTAAAAAATGTTTTTTTTAACCTGGTGAACATGCTGAGAAAAGTGTGGATGATCTGCCCTGTGAAGGCAACACCCATCTGGACTCGCAACGCCTGGAACAGTGTCAAGAAGAAGGCCAACATCTCATCTGTCACATCTGGGAAAGAGAAGCAAAAATTAAATTAAGTAAGTCGGACAACCCCTGAAAAGAAAACATGAACTTAGTGGTTGCTTGCAACCCCCTGTGGTCAATAGTGCAGTTTTGCAACAGCCCTGGCTGAGTCTGTAGTATGGTAATAAAGAGACAAACAGTAACTGTTTACTCAAATTCAGGTTCCTATTCTTTAAATATACCTTGTTTTCTGATCTTTTGTTACATTATGATGATGATATCATCATGCATGTACCAGTAGGAGGCTGAGAAACATCTGTGCACATTTGTCATAAGAAGTGCCTACTGGGACAGGCCTCAGTGTGCTGTGACAGGTCAAGTAGTTATAGAAAAGTGAATTGGATTGGATCATCTTTATACAGTGATCAAATATTTAACACATACTTCAGATGGACGGCCAAACTATAGAGACACTGACCTGGTTGCTGAATAAACACTGGGAAAAGGCTGAGGGACACTTGGACAGACTCCTGAAGGCTCTGGTAACAGATCTGACGTGATTTGGTGGATTCCCCGGAGATGCTGTCCACTATGTCTCTGAGCACAGGCAGGGCCTGCTGTATCACTGCTTTCACTAGAGTAGAAAAAAAGAAAAGACAATTAGAGCAATACAAAAAAAAGTGATAGGGTGTGAAATAGGGAAAAAGGCACGAAAATATGAGGAAGAAATACGGACTGTTAGCCAGGTCGGGTTGCCGTGGAGTGATGTTCACCGTCCCTCTTATTCCCTTGTATTCTCGAGTGAGTGCTGCCATCAGACTGGCATGGTTGCTGGAGCGTGTTTGCCACTGCTGCTCACTCTCTGGTAAGTTTGGCCATGGGAGCAGCAGCATGTTGGACAAAGCCCTACACACCAACATGTGAGCCTGTACGAGCAAGCACACACAAACATACACAGAGTAATTACTTCATGTATTGAGGACATTTTAAGGACTTCAAACTTTAAGAAAAAGATCCAAATTCTTAAATCATTGAATAAATCCATTAAATAATTCATTCATCAAGTCATTTCACATGCAAAACAAAAGCAACAAACACTTACCTCTTGGGGAAGTCTGCGGCTCTGATTCTCCGTAGTAATGAGGTTGAAGATGTTCTGAACAGCTGGCAAAGTGACCAAGAACACGGGCCGCACTGTCGAGGTTATGGAAACCATCAGATGACACGCTGAGAGCAGCAACTTGTCAGGTACCTGGAGATAAAGACAATATAAGTGTTGAAAGAGGAACCATTTGGTAATAACACTCTCTACACCATTTCTCTTTTTACTATCTTAACCCTGAACATCTTCCTCCCCCAGTTTTCAAAACTATATGCTTGCATTTTTTAATGTCACGCAGTAGGTGGAAAGAAACTTTAAAATGAGTGCAAAATTACCTTAATAGTGAATAAGAGCTATACTTAAATTTGTTCTTTTATGTGTTTTTTGAGGACATCTTTTACAGTTTCCCAAAATCTCCTCCTTCTACTGACTGGATGTAGCTTGTTGTGTATGTTACAGCTATTTGAATACGCTCTGCAGCAAGGGAAATCTTAATCAAAAAGGAATGGATAAATAAAGCAGAAAATAAAGACAAAAGGAAGCTCCTGTGAAGCTGGGCTAAAGGTTTTAAACTGTTGGTTAAATTATACTTCCTCTTTAATTAACCACTCTTTCAACATGACATCAACAATTCGTTTTTAGATCAAGTATCCATGAACTGCACTTCGTTATATTTGACCTGTTGACATTTAATAATTAATACAATAAATATTAATCTAGGACTAACTAATCATTTCACACACCAAGAAATAAGTTGTCAAAGTCTTAGTATGCTGCAAGATACCTTTGCTGTGATGAGTGGGCTACTGGCATTTATTGTAGATGTGATGAGGGTCACAAACTGGCTCTGGTTTTGACTGTGGACCTCACTGTAGAACTGTGCAAGCCAGTGGGAGTAGGCTTGCAAAGCAGCAAGGGCCTGTGCATGTCTGTAATAAACAATCCAACACACAAAGTTAAAACAATGAAGACATGATGAACTCAGTAAAACATACTTGCTTCTTCTTTACACAGTTTAACCTTTTTTAGCAGGGGCAGCTCACACAGTTATCTGTAATAAATTAGGTACTTTTACAGAGTGATCCAAATTTTTTTTTTTTTTTACAATGTACTTATATGACACGAAAATAGAACATGGGGTGTTTTTCATTTGGCATAAATAAAAATTAAAAGAAACTAGAAATACTGCCTCTGCACACCAGTCATGTTTCTCTTATAGTTTACATACATTTCTGTGAAAACATGGATGCTTCACACACATCTTCCCCCTAGCAGTACAGAAGATCTATACAATCAGCAGAGTTTCTATCACAGTCTCACAGTCTGAGTGAAGCCATTTCTTTGTAATTGCTTTCCTAACAGCTACACTCAGTATTTAAAATGACTCTTTTGTTTTAATATTTGTAGATTTTTAGTGCATGTCTCAGTAGCACTGAAGCCCAACATTTACATTAAATAAGACTGGCCAAGAGTCAGTCAGGTCAAGTCAGTCCCAGAAATAAAACTGCTCTGTAGTGTCATTATGCAAAACAGCAGCTCTGACAGCTGTAAACGGAGGTAAGTTTGCTCGGAAATACGGCTGTTAAGTGTCTGAATTCACACAAATTGTTCACACATTCAGTTCCCCTATTCATTTGTCAGTGAAAAAGGAATTTGATTACACAACAGTGTAGTCTTGTTTTCTGTGACCGAAACTTTTACAAACAAGTATTTACATGCACAAATAGTGTTACATCTGTGTTAGGTTTTGCCTTAAACATGCGATAACTCACACGTCAATGAGGTCTGGCTTGAGGACAGAAGGCACGGCGGTCTCCAGGTCGTAGAGGCTGGTCTGCGAGCCGTAGCAAGTCACTTCAACCAACCTTAAAAAGGAAACACATGGTTCGTGGTGATCATTTGGTCTCTAAATAGAGCAACAGTCAACAAAACATAATCCACGACCACTTATTATTATAAATGCACACCACTTAGTATAGTATGAAAAACACTGAAAACATTTTAACACTAACCAATTTAAATAGAACACCAAAACAGAAACCAACCAACTTCAGAATAAGCTGAGATTCAGTAGAACTGACTGTGGCATGAGTAGCATTGAAAAACATGTTAAAACATAAATTACTTTTTAATGTTTTGGAAGAGTATTACAGCACTGACCTCTCCACCACTGCCAGGGCGTCAGTGAAACGTGCAGCAAAGACTTCCCCGATGAAATGCTCAGCCAAGCGTCCGACAGCTTGAAGTAGGGAGCTGAGGTCCCTGAGAGAACAGTGAAGTCGACGGCAATCATTCTCTGCGGTGATATTTAGCCTCCGACCTAAAAGAAGGACATCGTGATGAGTCAATGCAATAGTGAAATATATTCAATTAGCACCACCCAGTGTGAATGTACCTCAAAAAACTAATTCTTACTTGTGCCAGTGGTGACGATAAACTGCTGCAAACCCAGGTATACAGCCACATTATCTTGAAGGACTGGAAACTTGAGAGAGAATAGAGGAATAAGAAGGAGGGTGCCACAGGCTGGCATGTATCATCATACATTTCTTGACATGTAATAACAGAATCCATAGAAATGTGAAAATAATTCTGTTTCTTTTGAGAGTCTTTTTCTTTTTCTACTTGATAGCAGGGTCTGAAATTAGCACCCACTACCTGCCAAATGTAGGTAAACTGCTGGCAACTGTGTTTAATATCATCAGACCTTCCAGTATTTGGCGGACAGAGAGAAGGACACTCTGTAACTGCTATATGAAAGCAACACTACTAGCGATAGAAGCTTATTCGTTTTAATTGTCAGTCAAAGTTCACCCAATTCTAACCAATAACCACAAATAAAAAGATGTGCACACACACTAGACTCGCCCACTCATTACTGCATCAACTTCACTGCCTCACATATCAATTTAATTTGAAGGAATAACTCATAATGAGTGTCTGCCAGTTGAGAGGGAGACAGAGAGAGGGTGATGGTGGATGTGCTCAGAGCAGACAGACACTGAGGATTGGAGCACAGGAAATCAGTTTTCAAGTGTTATTACAGCAATTAGGTTAAAGTAGTAATGCCAAAATGTAAAAATACTCTGTAACAATTAAAAATCCTACAGTCAAAATTGTGATTAAGTATACGTACATAAGTATTATAACTACTGTTGCATTAATGTGTTCAATTTTAGAAGTGGCAGACAAAAAAAAATCCTTGCAAGCCACATTGGCAGGCAGTTAAAAAAATGAATTTCAGACCCCGCTTGTTACTATACACTATATACATAGAAAGATGTAACATGCACAGTACAGTACACTGGATGACAAATAGAAAAAGAAGACCACAGTATCATAACTTCAGAACAAAAGACATAACCTCTTTGGAGAAACTGGTTCCAAACAGGAACCAATTCAAGGAATTGTATTTAACAGAATTAAATTTCAGTTTTAGAAAATACTGAGATATGAATAAAAGTATGATAGCTATTTCTCAAGATAGCGCATTTTACTTAACACTGCAACTGATTGCTGATTTGTGTTCTAGTCTGACATGTTGTAGTGAACCTAAACTAAACCAAAACTAACATTAATACCAAAACACAAACTGTTACTTAAAAAAAGGGGACAAAAGAAGAGTCTGTGTTACATTCTTACAAAATGACATGATGCATAGTGCTGTGCTAGGGCAAATATACTGTTGCGCTCCTGTCTGTCATCTGAACTGACAGCCTATTGTAAAAACAAAGTGAAACACATGACTCTACACTTCACACTTCTCATGAGTGAAGTGTGTGCACAAGTTATGTAAAACTGTGCAACACATGGGTGTCATCACCCTGATTCTGCCTCAAATGTAACATTCAAAAGGAGGAAATCATTGAAGCTGAGTAAAAGGGAATGTTAAGACTTTTACTACTGGTAAAAAAAACATTTAACTGAAACTTGACCTCCAACTTATAAATTATTTTCAAGTCTTTAAACACCTTGTTGTGTGTTTACAGTCAATTACATCTACAGTATTGTTCCATTAGTTTCACCAATGAGTTAACTAGTGACACAGCATGAATTATTGAGCAACATTGTTGTGTAAACTTCCAGTGCAATCTAACATACTTTACACAATGATATGGAAAGGTGGTTGAAGTCTGTTCATCACGACTATGCTTGAGGTAACCTTGATGCATAATTTTAACCCACATCTGGCAGCCAATTAAGGCCAAGTGGTCCAGTATAATATTCAGGAGACAGTATTGCTTTTATGTTTTGAAAAAAATCTACACCTGTAGCTAATTTGGAATTCTAAAATGGTAACACACTCCAGTGAAGTCCACTTGAAGATGCCAAAACAACTTACAAAATGTCAAGATGACACCAACAATGATCCCTTACCAAAGTAGAGAATGCATGGGATGGGAGCAGCTCCATCACCTTGGCAACCACCTCCAGACTCTGACGCAGGTACCTCTGCCACTCGGTCTGTTGCTATAGTTACCAAACGAAGGAGAACATTCAGACTTTGCAGAAAATATATAAGGCTGTGTAATGTAGGCCTGTCTTAAAGAGGTTAATATGCTAGTAATATAACAACCTATAATACATACAATTCTAGTTCTTGAAGAGATACACAGGACAGAGTGTGAGGAAAAAGGGTGCAACCAACTGACTGTAAAACATATGTAAATTGCTCTTACGTCATCATCCAGAGTTTCATCATCCAGCTCTTCTAACTGGGCCTGGTTGTATCTGAACTGTATGCGATTCAGAACTTCCCTTAACAGAAGAACTAAGGCATCTTTGTACCTGTCCAACAACACAAGATATGTTAAACATGCACATTTTAAATACTTCATTTGAGATCACTGATCATTTTTACTTTAAGGAACGATGAAGTTGAAAAAAAGCTTTAACAGATTTTCTAGTCGACGTACCTATTTAGAACACTTTCTCTGTCAGCAAGTCTGCTTTTGATTTTGGTTGTTAGAAAATCCAAAAAGACACTCCATATATCCAAACAGGCAAAGTAGCCTTCATGGGTAGGCTGTTAAATCAATGAGAAGAGGGTTTGCTGTCAGAGCTCATGTTTTGCTGGAAACCTGTGCTACACTACATAAGCAAATGACTGCTTGACACAATTATCATTACCTGGTTGAAGGTGTACTTGAAAAGTAGGCCAAGAAACTCTACTATTGGAAACTGCGGACTGGACTCAATCCGCCTCAAGTGAACACTGACAAACAGGCGCAGAAAATCTGTGAACTTTTCCAAGTAACTGCAAAATGAAAAAGAAAACATGTGACCACAGAAACATTGCACTCAGAAGTTACTTCACACAGTTTATGTGGATTGATAATAATCTAGTTTTTTTAAACCAAGGCTGGGTGTCCACATTGTAAGAGAATATTACATTACCCAGCATTAATTTCTATCTTAGCAACGGCCAATGTGGCTTGTGTATCCACACATACTACAAGATCACTTCGGCTGTTGCTATAACCGCAATATTGCAATACTGCACTATTGACAAGCCAGCTGCAGGGGATGGAAAGCAACTGCCACCACCAATGCTCACATATTTTCATGTAAACACTGCATAATTACACTATGCTACAAATGTCAGCAGCGTGATGAGCATAATAGCGCATATCACTGTTGAGCCACCCTAAATCACCACAACAGCCCGAAAGATCACTCATGAAAAAATCAAGGCTGTTTGATAATGATTGGGATGTCACAGATGAGGTGAAGCGAGGTGATGAAATGACACTCAGTGACTTATGTCTGGGATGGCCAATATACACCTTATATATACTGTATAAATAAAATTTAATGGTATCATAGAGACTTGAGATCATTTGCTGCTACTGTCTAGTCAATTGAAAAAATAAAAAAACCCAAATAGTGTGTTTTACAAATTTTTAAGTTGCCATTTTAAACACTGGCAAAAAGAATAGATCAGACTAACACACGTGACGCAGCTATGGTATATTGCTGTATGGAGCCAGTGTGAAGAGCACCAGTGATGAAAACAAAGGCGTCTTTGAGAGCTGGACTTCTGAGAAATACCACAGTGCAACTTCTGACTGCCTTGAGTATAAAAAAAGTAACTATGACCAGTTGCAGACCTCATGCTGAATCTGTTATGATAGAATACACTCACTCGTCTGCAAACACTTGCATATGTGCAAATACTAGTGTCAACTAATGGACTAAGCCATACCTCTCATCAAGATCCTGTAGGCGGCTCTTGACTGTGTGAGCGTTATTCTCTCGTGTCAGCTTCTGCAGGAGAAAGAAGGTCTGCTGGAACATGCGCAGCAGGTACTCCTCAAAATCCATGGGCACACAGTTCTTTGACACAAGCTCATTGATACAAGTCATGGCGAGTACACCAAGCCGTGCACGATCCACCTTGCTGCTCTCACTCTGCTGTGCGTTTCGTCCTCCTCCATTCGTTGTTGGTGGCACTGTCCCAGGATTAAGCTGACCATTAGAAGAGGAGGAGTTTGAGGAGATAAAGGATCCTGTCTTGGCCTTTGTCCGCAGATCACAACCAAAACGTGCAAAATGAAAAATGGATGCCAGCAGTGTGGGAGTGATGCTTGTGGACAGAGGGATCCAGCTGAACAGGTGAGCCAAACACTCCAAAACAAGACAACAGAGCTGATGACTCTCATTGTCCAATGCCGCCATGGGCTGGCAAAGCAGCTTTGAGTACTGGCTGCCCTGAAACAAACTGCCCAGCAACTCCACTAATAGATTGAGGAGACAAAAAACAGTCTGGTTAACACACAAATAAAAACAAGCAACAACTACTACATGATTATCACCAAATTACTAGCAAATCTTACATAACTAAAGGACAGTTCACTCACCACTTTCCCCTGAGGTGGGTGAGGGAGGAGGGGTGGATGCTATGATACTGTGCTTGTCCCAGTAGGTCTCCAGGATACCTGCAAAACAAGAAGTAACAAGAACTTAATTATACACATTTACTGAAGGTTTTCCACCAAAACATTTGTTCCGACTGGCAGCCTGACTCTAATTTTAGGTGGATTTTTAGCTTAAAGGGATAGTTTGGATATTCTTAAGTGGGTTGTATGAGGTACTTAGTCATAGTGAGTGTGTGACCACCATGGAAGCTAAGCAATGTACTGCTGTGCATGGGGGGCAGCAAAATATAATATAGCCACCTCAAAAAAGGCCCACTTATAAAACAATCAATAGCAGTTTTAAGTGGATGCTATACAATATTTTCAGTGCTTTACCTTACCGTCAGGCAGCCCTTTACGATGGGAACTGAAACTGTTATTTATGCTCTCTTCAAACAAAAACTGTCATTTTACCTCGCTGAACACAAAGAGTTGCTCATCTATTACTGCCTCATTCAGTTAGTTTGTGTCATTGTATGACTTTGGTGTTTAAAAGGGTTAGTTCAGATTCACCATTCACTGTCTGACGGTGAGGTAAAGCAATGATAATATTCTAAATATAGTGTTCACTTAAGTTGGTACAAATTTTTTAGCTGGCTAGAATGTGGCTCGATGTCCTAAAATCTGTTCACATCAGGAAATCACTGATCAAACAAACAAAATTACACAAAGTATTCTCACCTGTCAACAGTCCAAGCACTGTCGGTACCTGCTCCAGCAGCAGTTTACGCAGCTCTTCTTTTCTGGCAACACTCAGGTCTTCTCTAGGACACGCTAGTTCCTCTGATGTGGTTTTCAACATCACCAACCCCAACGGAGCCAGAGCTGGGGACTGGATCAGCTGTAGTTTGCAACACATTGCACACATCGCTCTATTAATTAAGATAAAGATTCCTGAATTTTGCCAACTAGACCATGACTGCTGCCATCGGATACACTTTTATAAAAAAAAAAAAAAAAATATATATATATATACATATATATATATATATATATATATATATACATACACACACACACACACACACACACACATATATATATTTTACGTGTGCATGTTTAGGTTGTCATGTTCTCACTGAATTAATCACGAGACAAGATACAGCAGGATCTATAGTATGTGGTTTATCACCTTGACTGAACAATTTCCTGTGGGAAACTTTGAAGTTCATATAATCTGTTACTTTCTTTTCTGCTCATAATCTGGAGACATACAGTAAAAGGGGAGATGCATTTAAATTCAAAGTGTGGAACAACTTGCAGATTAAAGAAAAATGGTCATAATTTTCTCTCAAGGTCGAACAATCATGTTACACTGTATCTATGTATACACAACGCCTATCAGCTGTGATTAATTTACTCTTAGGCTCTGGAAGACGAGGGACCTCCATTGTAGACTGTTGACTTTTGTATATAAGTTTAATTAATGTGATGCATGTAATGCATTTTAATTTCGCAATGAAAGGAAATTGACTCTGTCCCTCTTTCATGATTTAATGACAGCAAACAGTAAAGCTCTTTTTCATTACTGTGCTCATGAACAATTTCACAACGTGTCCTTCAAGCAGTAGCAAAGTGTTGTGGGATAATTTGTTTTTTGACAGCAATTCTCTTGTGGGTCATGACATAGCTTCTGCACATGTTCTCATCCAGCCACATCCTCCTATCATACAGAAACTCTTTTTTGTAGACTGCAACGCTAACTAATATGAACACAATGTTCCAAATGTACAGAGGTAAATTAGAAAAGAAAGTAAACCTGGAATGCAATTTAAATAAAGTTGACAGATATGCAAGAGGTAAAGGGAGAGGAACACTTTTTAGGGCATCTTCACCTTATGAAAGAACACATGTTCAGTGTAACATAAGCTATGGTTCTGCAGACTTGTTTCAATGTAACTTGTGTGTGGTTGTCAACTTTTGTTAAGTATTAGACACATCGACAAAAGCCTTTTTAATAGTAGAAACAACAGCAGTAGAGCTTACCTGAAGGGTGTTCGTAAAGAAATCATGGTAGAACATTGGCCAGTCCTGGCGACCAATGTCCACAATGACTTTGCACAGTTTGTTACGGATGAAATAGGGCACCGATTTGTGCTGAGCAAGGAGGAGTTTTGGCAGACAGCTGCGAATCTCCATCTTGTCTTGTGATGCGACACCGATCCACAACTTGTTCACCAGGTTCTGAATGTAAGAGGAAATAATCAGCAGTCAAAGCTGTGTCTGAAGGACAATATGATGCCAATTGAAAGACATTTTTATTAGCACACCTTCCACTACAATCATGATACTGCAAATGAAACACCTACATTTAAGCATACGTATCTTAGATTTGCGTTGAAAAAGGTGAAAGTATGTAATTAGGGGTCACAGGATGTTCAACCTTTTATTCCATGGGAAATGTATTACACATTTAGCAAACTTGTTTTTCAGAATTAGAGAAATGAGGAAACAGAAGAGCATGAAACAAATTCTCTTCTCAGAACTTATAACAATACTTTTCTCTGTGCACCGTCCTATTTTCAAAGCATCAAAAGGTAAAGAAGGCTCCTGACAGTACCAGGAACTGAACATATGCATCTCCCACCTACAGGACTTACTTCAAAAACTGTGAGACTGTACATCATTACATACTCATTCCGAGTATTGGAGAGAAAGAACAAGCAGTGGCGCCATGCTCCGGTCTGCTGTGCAAAGTTATTCAGCAGCTCCTCTGCAGAAAAAAGGAAGTAGGCATGATCTCTGACAGTGGTACATGACAATGAAGTAGTTCACTTGCAGACAGACTGAAAGTAATGCGTCACAACACAGGAAGTGCATAAAAGAGCAACAAAAAACACTTTTAATAGAAAGCAAATAGCTTCAGATGACATTAAACACTCTACAACGACAACTAGACCTACACTACAGTATATTCCAGTATACAGAACATTGTATTTGGAGATCCAGACTTGCTAAGGCGGATATAAATCATGTCCTTGCTTCTAATGTGTACTGGTAGGTTTTTAAAGGCCACACTTACCTATTTCTCTTTTTCGCTCATTGGTTGTGCAGCTGTGAAAGAACTCAGTCATAAGGCTCTCCAGTGCTCGCAGTGATGCCTCCTCTGAAGCCTAGTGGATAATAAAAAAGGTCACATTAAGTACAAAACGCACATTTATATTTTAGAATATGCATAATCCAAACCACTGAATGCTGTATTCATAATCATCTATCCATTAGTATGACACAAATCACACTCACACTAAGTTGGCAATATACTGATATCATGATACGCGACTAAATATTGTCTTAGATTTTGCATAGTGTAATATTGTAAGTGTTGTCAATCCCTTGTTTCTATTATTTACACTTGTGCATCTATTATACACTTGTGCATCACATCCACATTGCTTATGATTATTTAACAAAAATCTCATTGTGTAAATGTGTAGCGAAAGCACCAATAGTCAACCCTACCCATATCATTATATTTGATTTCTCCATACTGCAGAGCCTTATTTTAGACCAGTATCTATCTGTTTGATGGATACAATACAGTGGTGTATGTCATGCAATATACATGCGTAGCGAATACTCAACTGAAGACCAGCCATGTACAAGAAACCCATCCTCACAGTGACGAGAGCAATGCCCTTCACGTATCTTGACATATCTCATATTTATTATGCATGAAATGTTTATATAAGTTCTTTAATTTGTTAACAAAGTGCCTGTGTGCAATTTAACATGTTGTCCTGTAGGCTGATTTAAAGAGGTAACCTTTTGCATGTTAATGCTTGCAGGCATATGCACCATCGTGCTCAGAAAGGTCACTTAGTGAGCTGGAAACTTATCTTCTCATGTCAATTCCTGCACATAGCACTAGTTGGTATTGCACACTGATAGTTGGGTGCGTTTTGGCATGGTTTCACAAAAACATAATCCACACATCTTGGTACTTCCTCGGCTATAACTGCAGTCTGATTTGCTCACATAGTTCAGCATGAAGACTGCCCAAGAATCTCAGTCTTGGTCAAAAAAACCAAATTAAGCTGTATTGAAACAACTGCGTTATATCAATTGTAATACCATGCTTTGGCAGGTGGAGGAAGTTGGGCCCTGCCTAGCATTAACGAGATAGCAAGTTGAGATCTTTATATAGCAGCTCCTGTGGCAGGCAGGTCTGAATTCCTCAAATAAGCCACAACTTGCCGAGGCTCAACACTAGTCGCAGCAAATATTCGGTTTTGCAAGATGGGCGTCTTGTACCGTGAAATGGCTTAACGAGCTGTCACATCCCGTGAAATACCTGGCCTCTCAGAAACCGTTATGTGGATTAACAGACATAGAGAACAGTAATGCACCCAATCACACACGATTACCTGTATTTTAGGATATAAAAGTACTGTACAATGTTAACATAACTATGGGTCTTCCTGTTTAAATATACGAACCAAAACCTTGTACACCCACGTTAGCCGTTAGCAAATAAGCCAGGAAGACAAGGTGAATAACTCATGTTAGGTGATTAATACGCGTTAAATTATACTTACCATGTTTAGCTGTCTCGGTTGCTTTCTTCACTTTACTTGTTCTCGGATTAATTACAGCAATAAGCCAACATTAGCTCGCTGGCTAGCCAATTCTGTAGCTAGCGTTAGCTAAGGTGTTGCTGGCTAACGTAACCGCAAAGGGGGCTCATCATGGTCTGCTCGCCTGCTTAGGTCAATACTCCACACCAAACTAGCTAGCAAAGGTTGGCGTCGTTGACCTGCTCACAATAACAACGTTAAACACTGAGCCGAGTTTGCTTTGCTCGAATAAAACGCGTTTTTGCTTACCAAGCATATGGGCTTAAGATTGAATCAGCTAACTCATCTCTGTCTCAGTTAGCTGCATATTCGTGAAACGTTATTTCTGTTTACCGTTAATCTAAATATAGAAATATTGGTTTTTGGAACATCTAACACTGGCTTCTGCACCGGAGAAATGTGCAATGTTAATTAGCTTTCAATGTGTAGCGGCTCGAAGCTAAGTTACCCAGCTGCTAACGCTGCAGCGGATGGCTAACTCGTTAGCTTTTCTAGAAGGATGAAGGCATAATTTTCGTCAGCTAGCTGTCAAACCTAGACATGCTTCTGGCTGTTGGTCACGACAACTTGCCTTAACCGTTTGTAATTTCAAAGCGTGTGAATATGCACACTCAAGTTGTACATCTGACACATTTATAACAACACTAAATGTATAATACTATACGCGCTTGTTCCTGTTATTCCCCTTCTCAATGCTTAGGGCGGCTCAAGAATACAGCTAGCTTGCTGGTTACAGGGTTTACTTCGCAACTTCCTCTTTTGCTGCAAAAATCAACCAAACCAATCAGCTTGTGTCAAGTCGGTCACAATAATAAAAGCACGGTTATATCTATAAGAACAACAGCATTTTTCTTGACAAATGCTATAGAGAGTTTTTGAATAACATTGTCATTGTGCAAATGCATTTAAAAAGTAAGCAGCACTGAGTTATACATGAAATAAAATATGCTTGCTCAAAGGTCATCACATGTTGTATAGTCTAAGCTCTAGAGGCACATGCAAAATGCTCATTTAATATTAAATATTTGCTAGAGAAAGTAAACTTGTAGTTTCTTAACACTGATTTATTATCTGAGGGACCTACGACAGTACACAATTTGATTAAGTCTGCAACACTAGGGATGTTTAGATTTCTCTCCACCCCACACTGGTCTTTTCTGGTATGTAACATTCAGATTAATGCTGTCAGTTGTGTATAGAGATCATTCAATTTACATTCAAAGCTTTCCTCAATTAGTATTGTCACTCCTTTAACCTACAACTTAACAAATTATAAAAATAATCAAACAAGTTTGTAATATAACATGTTGATGCTGTGACTCAATTTGAGCTGGTTGAAAAGTGGTCTTAGACATTCAGACTGAATATCACCCTGTTTTCAACTATAATTAACTTAATGCAGCACTGCTATGTCACATTACTTACTCAGCTCCCTTACCTTGTGCAATACAGTATATCTACACTGTCAATTCTGTGCAGTGTTTACTCCGTGCAATACTTATTTATTCCCCAACACTGTTTAAATTGTTTACGTTGTTTTAAATTTTAATACAATAATGCAATTATACTGTACAGCTGTCAATATATACCCATACATATATTCATATATACATATTCTTGTTTCCATATGTGCATTAGTGAAAGGTATCTATAGTGTAAATAATATCGAGTGTATAGTACTTTTTTAGTATTTTTTTCTAATTCTGATATATATGTTTTTGCATTTGATCTTTATTCTGTAAGTATTCTATTGCCGTTCAACTTGCTTTTCTATCTATGCTATTTGAGCTGCTGTTACATGTGAATTATGTGGGATCGATAAAGTTTTAGCTTATCTAATATTAAACACCGAAATCCCGGTTCCTGTTCACTGGGTGCAGTTAATGTAGCATATTGTTTGAATTAGTTATGAACAATATGTGTGCATGAGAAAGGGCCATTCATAGTCCATACATACATACATAGATTAAAACACTTTAATTGCAAACCCACATGTATCCATACTTTGTACACCTTTAAAAGGTGGACTACACACAGGGAAACTGTTGTCACTGTTCCCTTTATACACTGTGGACCCCATGGGGTATATACCAGTGTTACAATGTGTTTGTGAAATTGGGTTAAAAAACACGAGCCACCTTGAACATCCAGATCGTGAAAAGTCACATTCCACACTTGCTGTCACAAAGGCATCCTCACAGCAGTGAGGGCCTTTCACCTTCACACAAAAAGCATTAAAATTTTTACTTAATTGTACCTTTAAAAAACAAGCTGCACAGTGGAATGCAAACTTTGCTCTGAAGTTGTCTAATTACATACAACCTATACAACAAATACTTCATAATAATTATTTCTAATAGAGCACGTAAAACATTAAATAATCTTCACTTCTGTGGCATAAAATTAACACAACAGAAAACATTGTAGATGATAAAACTTAAAACTTAACTTAAAAACACATTTATAAGACTGCTTCCCAGAGGCAGTAATCCCAAAAAAATCTTCAGCATTCTGGAGGCAAAGGTGTGGTTTTTCCTCAAAGGTAACAGAAACCCTTGTTCAGGAATTTCTGGTTCAAAAGTGGTTCAAACTTTGCTTATAACAAAGACAGAGTCCATCCATCAAGATAGCTGAGAAGAGTTTGTGCAAAAATGTACATTCCCTGATTGCTGTACTCTGCTAAGGAGCAAGTTTGGCAGAAACATCCGGTTGTAGATGTAGTCAAAATGTAAAGACAGACAGTCAGGTTAAATATCCTCAATATTCCAGTAATGTGTATTTTTATCTAATGAAAAGCTTCAAGTAGATCCTTTGTCCTTGGTCAGTCCACTGCTGGGGTTGCGATTTGTGACTATGAGGTCGTCATTTTTCTTGAAGGTGTTCTGTCTTTGTGCTTGCATGCTATACGCCCAGGCTCTGTCCACACCATGTCCCTCAATCCTGCAGGGTGTCCAGTCAGGTAAGGGAAAACGACCAGCTACCACTAAGGCGTCATCAGGAAGCTCAGTCTGCAATTTCTGCTGCAATAATGAAAGCTGGTGACACAAGAGCACAATAAAAAATTACTGCAATATTTCAATAGAAACTTACCCATGATGATGAATCTGAATTCAACTGCAACTTTAACCATGTGCTACATAACCACATAATTCTTACTAGGATTTATGTAGAATCCAGAAAAATGTATATATTATTAAAAGATGGGATTCTTACAGGAGTGTGAAACACAAAATCCCATCATCACAAATGTGAAAAGCATCTCTTTTCAACAGAGATGCTGCAGAAATGCGTAGCCGTATGTCCATTGTAATGTGAGTAAAATAAAGAAGCATACTTTGAGTATTTTGTCCTTACGTGACTTGGAAATTTGGGATGTACTACCATTTCAATTTTTTTTTAGAATATGCTCTAAAAAATGTAGTATGGTAAAGTTACACAGATTTCTTTTAACAAGTTGCAACTACTTCCTGAAACACTATGACAAACAAGTTATTAGCGAGGCTGCTTTTCCGTTTGTAAAAATTCACTGAGAGGAAGAACCTTTATATAGTAAAGTATCTTCTTTGAATCATGCTCAATCAGTGTGATGTGACTCAAATGTCAAAACAATGCAACAGCAATGCAACCTGACAAAAGGGCTTCTTGTTTCATGACAGAGACAAGGGTTTCTGTTATGTCAGCAGGTAGGCAATGGGCTCACCTTCATACTTTTTAAAAGTTAATATTTAATTATATGCTTATCTGTACACCACAATGAGATGGTCTTTACTTCATGGTTTATAAGCCTCTGTTCATTATATTACTCACCACGCTAGGAGCCAAAAACACTGTGACATTTTTGCATTCTGTCAAGTTGACCTACGAAACAAGGCAGGTGGGGAAAAAGGCCACTTTAATAACATTTCAGCTTTGCATAACATGTAAAAAAAATATAATTTTTTTAGTATTAAAAATGGCAAAAATAAAGTAAACCACAAGGTAACCTAGACAACTATGTAAAAAATATGTGTATTATTCATAAAGATGTTAGTCAGTTCACATGTGCTAATAACAAATTGTGTTTTCAGCAATTTAGAGGGAGAGAATTGAACTGTGTCATTTTTGCTATTTATTCCTTCTTGGAGTGACAACATTTCGATTCAAATTTAAACAGAACTGTTACAAATGCCAAAGTACGAGTGATAAATGCCAAACCTTCCAGAGATCTTCCCGTCGATATGACACCTTCTCATGATGGCCTGCTCTCCAGGCATGAAAGCGAGATAGGTGAACAAGCCAGGGGTTGAGCTCATAGCCGACAGCGGGAGTGAAACCCTGTCGATGGGCTTCCAAGACCTTAAGAGTTAAAAATGACTTCAATCAAAACCTATTTCTCACCAGTTCTAGAAAAAGGAGCCTACATACCTTGCTTGTACTTACAATGCGACCATCACCAGATCCCAAATCCACAAGGCCTCCCTTTCGACCTCGCAGCAATGTCATTACATTATCCACTTGAGCTTTGCTGGCAGGGATATACGGCACCTGGAAGACATTTTAAAGAGGTTCTGATAAAAAGAATATTGTACAGTACAAATCTTGCAAGACAAGTTGCATCAAAAGTTATTCCAGACCTGTAACCTCAAAGGGACTTTTCTGAAGCCTGGCTGGAGGACTCCCACCCACATTGCGTACACAGCAAGCCCAGTGCCAGCAGCGATCTGTGCAATACCCCATCCTCCGAGAGGCCTGGTCTTGAGCTCGGCAAAGACCTCATCTGGTGCATCATCGTCCATTCCTGCATGAAATATGTAGGGTAGGGTCAAAATTAATCTAAAATTATAAAATATACTATAACGCTCAGGGAAAGTGTTGCAAAATATTGAAAATGAAGATGTATCCATATCAGAACAATCCCCTGGGTACTCTCAGTGTCCTCTGTAACATCTTTTCCAATTCACTGTCTATCACAGGTTTGAGTTTTAGTATTCTAGCTTTTGGATTTGGGAGAGAGTTGTTTATTTCTACTAATATTTTTTTTTTTAGCTGTCTTAAGCTATAGGAATAAAATGTATGGACTTTGAAAATGGTTTAAGTTCCCCTTTCAGGTATTACATCTCACTCTGTGCACACAGTATATACACCAGTTTGGCAGCCTGGCTCAGTGATTGCAGACTATACATTCATTTATTTTTACATGTATATTTTCGCATTACTACATTGTTTTTCTATTTTAATTTTTTCAGTCATTCTGCACCCAAAACGCACCTTGGATGTAGTTTTACTTACTAAGAGGATTTGGGCGCAATTGGTTCTGTTTAGTCATTAACTTGCTTAAACATTAAAGTAGCACACAATTGCACACCATACTGAAATAGTGAATGTGTATATTGATGTTTTAGATTTGTGCCCCACATTAGTAACATTTAGTGGTTATATATGTATATATATATATATATATATATATATATATACTCTGAATGCATTTTAAAAAAAATCATTAACCTTTGGCTGAAGCTATTTCGATCTAGCCTTGCGATATCTGTGTGACAGACGGACTGTGTGCAGCAGGTTGAGGGTCACATGCATGCAGTTAGTTTGTATCCAGACATTGTCTGACTGAGAATACATAATGACACATTCATTAGCAACAACGTAACATAATGCTGCAACACATAGACACAGACCGCAACAATTGTGCTGGTGTCAAAGAAATTAACAAGAAATATCTCATTGACCTGACGGAGTGCGTGCGGACCACTATCCTGTAGGACCGGTCCGTCTACGAAACATTCCGTCTATCCGAGAGCTTACTAACATTAGTTCCGGGAATGTGACGCAGGCATTTTCAGGGTAAACATAAAAAACCTAAATGAGACATGTAGAATAAAGTAGTTTTGAGGAAATATAATTACTTTAAACTTTGATTTGGTTGTTTTTTTCTGCCGGAAGCCCTGAGCCCAGGTGTTAAAGCACCATCGCAAATTTTAAAAATCCAACGATAATTTCTGTTCCCTTTAAAAAAATCCTTGTTTTTTTTTTTTTTTTAAGAAAGCATGCCTTCCAAACCCGTTTCTTTGAAAATCTGTGGTAAAATAAATACCAAATACATCCATTTAAAGTTGTATTCCTCTCCCTAAAAGCCAAAAAACAACCCCCCCTAGTGTTTCACAAAAGTATTTGACATGCTTCCCCTTTTTGCACTCACTTGCCAGTATTTTATATAATTTATCTTCTAGTGTCACCAACTCTCACAAAGTCCATCCCTAAATGTAATGTTAACACCATATTTGGTAACAGCTATGAAACTAAATGCAGCTAAGAATAATAGAAACATTTGCAGAAGCAGTGTTGCTGAAAATTCCCTCCCAGTTCACAGAAACCGATAGCTCAAATAAAATGGTGACCTTCTACTGTCACAGATACTAAAAGATTGAAATCGTAATAAAGAATGTGACAATGTATGATTAAACATTTATGCAATGGCGACACAACTGAAATTCCTATTTGGGTTACAAGTTTAAGTGTTCCAGCTCAAGTCAGACCTTCTGGATAAAACACTATTGCTGCCTTTCACTAAAATAAAATAAAATATTCGTTCCATAAGAGCAAAATAATTTTATTTGAAATATAACATAGATGTACATTTTATATTAAAGAAACATTTTACCTCATGTATCAGTTTTCTCATTTTTTGCACAAGGGTTAAGAAATACTTAGTATCAAAATAATTTGTTTAGACAAAATCCAACTTGTACAAAAAAAAGGAATGTCCATTTCCAAGTCGCCTCTGAACACAAGGAAGCGCCCCTGTCAGTTGCTGTCTGCATCATCACTGATGATCCCCTGCAGGTTGGCCCAGTCTGTTGCTCTCCTGCGCCCTCTGTGTGTATCATTCTCCTCATCACTATCAGAGCCAGAGTTCAGTGTACGCAGATATGTGGAGGATGGAGGGTCAGGTTCTTTCTGCCGTGCTGAGGCTCCTCTGCGTGTAGGTCGGCCTTAGAGAAGTATCCACATTAGCAGGTCTCATTAATCAATATTTTTATAATATGATAAACAACAACATTGTGGGTAAACTGTGCACTTCTGGATCCAACCAGGGTTATAAATCCCACCTATTTTACAGTATGTGGTGTATGCAATAAGCTTGATATTGCATTAGATGGTGGACAGTTTCCCATTTAAGAAATCAGTCAATTTCTAAACTTGTTTATTTGACCCAAGTACAGCAGAATGCGACAAACCGTTAAAGGCAAATTGTGCAGGATTTAGTGGCATCTAGTGGTGAGGCTTTAAAACTGCAACTGCTCCCATGTGCCAAGCGTGTAGGAAAACTACAGTGGCTGATGCGAAAACATGAATAGCCCTGTCTAGAGCCAGTGTTTGATTCGTTGGTTCTACTGTGCAACAACATGGTGTATTTGGAGAAAAAAAGAGACAAATAATTACCTTGTGTGGAAATGATGTTGCTCACATCAAGCTCAGCTAGTTCCTTGGCTTGCTCTCTCATCATTCTGACTTTTTTGCATTTTTTAATCGATGGCTTTCCTGTGTGGGAAAACACATACACACACCATCACATTAACCCATGGTTCCCCGTGTTTATTAAATGATGCCAATGATGAAGTTAATAACTTATTACACAGTTGACAAATGAGAAATGTTACAGCTGGTTTGGGCTCATCTATATAAACACAACAAACCAAAACTATCTCACTGTGTAGTCATTCCACAAAAGTAGAAAAGGGGGAAAGGAAGACCCCACTACAGATGTAGGTACTTGGTAAATGTCTTGAAAGCATGGTATTTAGATTTTGATATGTTTTGTGTATGTTGTGTGTGTGAAGTTGGCCTTCTGGTGAAACTACAGTACAAGACAATTTGTTTTCTGGAGGCCACAAATACTTTGAAGATCGGGGTGGTGGTGGGAATTAATTCTTGAATGCATCATGATTCTCTACCGAAAGATTGTCTCAATGCAAAAAAGCCAATAATTGGAAATTCAAAAATTCAAAATTCAAATATCAGCTTTATAATCGCCTCTAACAATTTTGGAAGACCAAGTTGTATGTTCCTCACACTCCTTGTAACAAAATACATCCATAAATGTTTTATGATTGCATTGTAGCCCTGTGAAGTGGAACTGAAAAGCGAGATGCCTTGAGATTCCCACCCCTATTTCCAGATACCTTACATACAAAAGGCAAATGTAAAGGCGACTGCATTTCCACTGACCATCGACACCGAGATCTTCAAGCTCCTTCTTTAGAGCAGCCACTTGGGAGCGAACAGAGCGACAACCATTGAGGAGCTTTTTGTAATTTGGCCTCAGACCACACAGAGAAATGTAGCGCTTCAGCCTTACGACTGCTTTGTTGTCGTCCTGTGGGACGAATCAGAGAACAAACAGGCTGTGATGAGAAGATATATTTATTCTACATATCTACCCTAAAAGTACTTAACAACATCTGTTTTTGTGACCCCTTCTCAGAACCCCATATTTGCTTTTCTACCACTCATCTCGCACTGTGTCTCTTGATTTGACTCTAAGCACTGAGGGGGATCGATTGAGAGTCATGACAAAAGAGAATTGAGTTAAAGTGGAAACAGACACGTTTTCAACTTTTCCATCCCTAGTACTTTGATGTGGTGTTTTTGTTGTTGTGGTGAGATTTGTTGCCGCTGACTCAGGTTTTGGTATTGGAGATGGGGGTGGAGCAAAGACTGTGTAATATAATGGACTTAATTACCGTGACACCACCCATTGGTTTGTGGACTGCTGTTTTGAAGCCTTTCGGCCATCATTTTGTTTTTCTGAAGCTAGAAATGACCATATTAGGACAAGAGGGTGTAGCTGTGGAGGAGCAAGGAGTGTATCTGACTCATAGACTGTAACTTGGGGTGGAGGCATGGTAGAGACAAGGGTATAACCGAACTGGGGTTTGTTGCTGGGTTTTCTTGCTTATCTTGAGTTTCCAACTCTGCATGTGAATATCCACTGCCTTGATTCCCATCGTGCCAAGTTTTGAAAAACTTTTTTGCAGAAATGCACAGAGCCTTGTATGCATAGTTTTGCAGCAGTTTCAGCCAGGACGCGACTTGCTTAAAAGCCAAGTTTCCTTGATTTTGCAATTCCCCCACGTCCCCCAATCCGGGGTACAGTTACAGCTAGCTAACAGACAGCGAATCCTCTGCTCTGAGTCTTCTGGTCTGAAACACAATGAGAGTGCTGTTGGTGAACTATCCTGATATGCGTGACGTTAATTCAACAGGCATTCAGTACTAAAATCCCACTTCCCATTGATTTAAGACATTTTAATACAGATTAAAGCCTTATTTCTAGACTGATGAATTCAATGCCTTTTTTAAGTCTTTTAAAGGATCCACGTTAACCCTGTTTGTTTTCTTCAGAGCCTAGCAGCTACCAGAGTTTCCAAAGTTACTTTGGTTCTTTCACCATCTACCATTTCCGCTGCTGAGGACAGTAACTGCAACGAACTTACATTGATACTCTTTGGTAACTAGGGATACATACTGATAGCTACAGAGGAAAACAAAAGTGCTGCGATCTTTGAACTATAAATAGAGCCTTCATTTCCCTGGGAAATCTTACCTGGTGTCAGACAGAATTGCATAGTGAAAGTAGGGCATATAGGGAACCAGTCTAATGCTGATGGTGTCATTATTCTACAGCCATTACATTGTGTAATCAATACGTACTTCATGATGATAAATTAAAGCAAAAAACATGTCTATTTCCACTTTGATTGATTCTGATTCTAATTGATAACATCAATCATGTGCTCACCTTTTGATCTCTGGTGGCCTTCTCTTTTTTCACAGTTTTCTTCTTCTCATCATCTTGTGGTTTTTCTTTTTTACTCTCCTGTTCATCCTCCAGTGAGGGTAGTGACGATGAATCCGAGTCTGAGGCATTATTCTTCTTTTCCACTGAGACTTTTTCTTCTGTGTAAGACAACAAAGAGTCATATCCAGTCATATTAAAAAACATGCAACATGAATAAATATTCAAGTATGGAATATGCAAGTATAAAGTTGCATAGTCACCTTTTCCACTGTCATCTGAGGAGTCACTGTTGTTGATGCGGTTGCTCTTTTCTGACTTGCTATCCGAGTCAGTGTCATTTTCTCCATCACTCTGTGGTGTTTTCTTTCCTTGACTTGTTTTGCTGCTTTTTGCCTTTCCATTCTTTGTAGCATTTGCTTTCCTTACCAACTTTTCCTCTGGGCTGTCTTCACAGTCGCTCTCGTTCTCTTTCACTTCTGATGTATTAATTTCCTCATCTGCTGAGTCTTCACTGCTTATCTGCTGTTTACTTTTTCCACTTGTCTTTGGCTGTGATTTTTTCACCTCTTGCTCTGCATCCTCAGATTCCGATTTGTTTTGCTCTTCCTCCTCACTCTCCTCACTTCCTGTTTTGCAGTCGTTTTTGTCCTCTGCCTCTGTCATTAACCACACAAGAATAGACAACGTTTCATGGTTTACAACAGAACAACAACAACAACAAAAAAATCACTGTAGCATAACACAGACAAGGTACGGTTTACATATGCACTGAGTGAGTGAGACTATCTGAAATGGAAACTCCCCTCAAGGTGGCATGCCAACAAAAAAACGTGGTTTTATGTACAACAGCTGATCTGAGATCCAGCTATATACCAGTACTGTGAACGCATGTGTCCTACTTAGAGTCACAAGCATCAGCTGATTAATTGATTAGTCGTTTGCCAGAAATTTAAATGGCAACCATTTTAATAACTAATGCAATGTTTTCCTTTCAAAAGCATAAATGCCAAAGATTCGTTCGTTCCAGTTTCTAAAATGTTTTAATTTTCAACATTTCTTTATTTCATATCACTGTAAACTAAATATTGGCTTGTTTTGGACAGTTGGTCGGATAAAAGAGGAGCTCTGGTGACAACATCGAGGACAGATATGCCCTTTTCAGACCGAACAATGAATGAATTAAATGATATGCAGATTAGTCGATAGTACAAATAATCATTACATGTAGCCCTAGTGCGACTGTTCTTGATGGACTGCATTTTTATTTGGCACTTTTCATAAAAGCTCTTTACTTTTTTGCAAAGCTATCATAAAAAGTGCTGACTAACCATCTGTGGTTCAGTGTCTTGCCATAGGAATCTTAGAAGTGTGGACTGGGGGAGCTGGGTATCAAACTGCCAACCCTACCATCAGTGGACAACCCACTCTACCTATTAAGCCAACACTTCTCTGTGATGGTCCAGATCATTTTACATGGAGTAACTGCAAAGTAGAACATGCTCTAAATCATTTAAACTACAGGTATCTACATGGATTTAAAAATGATCATAACCTACCTGATGATGAGCTTGACTGACGACGAGATTTCTTTGCTGTGGATTCATCTTCATCTTCTCTCCCACTAACCACCTCGTCATTCTCCTCTTCTCTCTTCCTTTTCTTTTGGGGCTTCATGGTCTCCAAATCACTTCCACTTTCATCCTTGTCCTAGTAAGAAAAAAAAAAATGATGACACTAATAGCTACAGCACTAAAAATCAACCCCTGCAAAATTCTAAAACACTTAAGAAAAATGTACAAGCTCTGTAAGAAGAATTCACATACCTGCATTTTCATCAGTTCCTCTGCAACCACCTGTTTCATGATATTTTTGGCCTCTGGACTTAGTGATTGACCTTGCACATGTGCCAGGTACCGCTTTTTTAAAATGCCTAAGGTCAGGGTGCTGTAATAAGACATTAGAAGGGTTACATCACAGTGCGTGAGGGAGGAGGGCATATACAGTAACAGACATAATTAACCAGAACCTTTGTGTTTTTGAATAGACTGATAAATAAATCTGAAAAAACATTAACATACCCACATGTATCATTTTAACCAGATGAGGACTATACACATCAAACAGATTGCCAAATGCAAAATTTAGAGGTAACAATAAAAGGAATTTAGTTTGTTGGATATTACAATTGCTATAGGGATAGTATGAAAGATTTTATTAACAAAAAGTATTGTATGAATCTGGCCAAAAAATGACAACAATGGAGAAACAACACGTTGTTTTGTGCAGGAAATTGAGTGTTTGTAACACACTGGTGGAAACAAATTACTATCAAAGTTAAAGTTTTTATTTATAGGAAAATATCTGTCATGTAGTTGTGTTTAAAGTGCAGTTAATTTCATAATGGTAGACCAGGGTGTCTACAAGTATCAGACACTTAGATTTAATATTTTTTATGACTATTTCAAGATAATTTTTAACCAAATCTAAGACTGATTTTTGGACAAATCATACCGTTCTTCTTTGAAGACTGCAGGTAGGTACAAAGGTAAGTAGTTTATTTGTAGTCCCATGCAGAGGTGGGTTTTATGTAGGAATATGGTTTTATGAGTGAGTTATGATTATCTACATTTTGCCAGCCAAGTGTGAGTAAAATGGCAGTATTGTGTTCATCCCATTTTGACATAAAGATATTAAAAGATGGATAAATGAAATACGATTTAAAGTGTGTGACAATTTCGACCTCACAAATTCAATGATGTTTACGGGCTAATATTCAGTGGCGTAGCGGTAGCTGATGAGGTGGGCATACTGTAAACAACTAGAAAAAGAAGCGGGCATCTGTGTACTCCCTCCACTACACCACTGCTAATATTTATGAAATTAAATTTAAGACATTTTAAGATTTTTTTAAGGGCATGCAGACACTCTGTAGAAGATTATATGTGGTATAACAATATACAATATTAGATAGACTTTCAGCACAATACCTCTTACCCAAATTGTTAACACTGGTTCCACTGAAAGATACCACCTCCAACCAGCAGGTGTCGCTTAAATTTAATGGCTTCTACCACCGACACTATTACTTTCAACAACTTTTAATTAAGCTAGCTCGGCTTCCTGAAGTTACACATAGACATAGCAGCTAGCGCAGCCAAAGGTATGAGTATAACCGATATTAGCCCACTGATATCAAATCAGCGTCGTGTTCCCATGAGAAACCTTAACACTGATGAACTGCGTCACGTGTACACTGAATTATCTTAATAGTAAATGGCACAACTGCAGTATTGGTGTTAAATACGCTACATGCAGCTGGTCTGAGTAGTTAAATGACCACTGAATATCAGTGTTTAAACAGTGGCATGCCACTGTGTATGTGTGAGACTGTCAGCTGCCTGACTAATGTTAGCAACAAGTAACTCGACACATAAAAAAAAACAAGGCGCACCGGCCAGTGAAGTTATCTACGGTAAAAACAGCACTTGATCAAACTCCTGGATGCTTCAACAGTACCTGAGGTCTGGCTCATCACGGAGTTGGCCACACACAAACGTGCGGATACCTTCCACCTCCTCCTCTGACACCATCTTTTCTGTTTGTGGTGGTTTCTTTTTGGCGGCGACGGGACCCCCGGAAGTTACAGGATGTGACGTCACGCAGAGACACATCCTTTCAAAATACAAAACCTGATCAGACAGCTTGAGCTTTTTCACTTCTATCTATCTATCTATCTATCTATCTATCTATCTATCTATCTATCTATCTATCTATCTATCTATCTATCTATCTATCTAAACTGTTTTTTTAATCCATTAAAGTTTTTCTAAAGGATTACCCATTTTTACTCTTTTCCTTTATTATTAAACATTTCAAAATTCTAAAATTTCATAGAAACAAAAGAGCATTCACATTTTCTGAAGAGATTAGAATTCAATCTGCCTTTATTCTATTGGAATTAAGTAATGTATCACAGTGCAATGATAAATAGTTAAAATCTTGACTCCAGTTCTAAATCTTTGCTTTATGAATGAGTTAATGACTTTACTTCAAACCAACATAAATTAAAAATAACATAAAAACAATGTCTGAAAAGTAGTAGGTAGACATGAAACTTTTATGTCCCTTTCCCTTTCTTACATTTCTTCTTTTCACTCATATTATTTCAACAAATTCCCTAATTCATTTACAACTAAAGTACAACTGTCCCCAGTCTATTTACCACCCAATTAATTAAGTTATAAACCCAGTTTATTGACAGTCCAAGTACCAGCCAGTGTTTCAAAAATAAATATGCACTCCCCTAACACAACCTTTCCTCATCTATATATCTGCCAAAAATATTTTTTGCATAGCTTTTAAAAATCTCCACCCCACACACTGAAACACACAGACTGTACGAACACAATGTTTTTTCAAATTAAATTATCTTCTTGAATTATAACCCCTCTCCCTGTCACAAAATATTTTTGAATGTTGCCTGGAAGTTAAGTATTTCTTGTGCAGTTTTAAATTTGACCAGAAAAGATTTCGTATGCATTTCAATGCATGTGACTTTAAAAAGTGTTTTGGTGTGTTCCCTGTACCCACATTGTGTACTGTCCTGATTGCTCTCTTGAAGGATGTATAATGGATGTAAGTTGCCCCAAACTTCCACACAGTAATTCAAATATGGTAGTACAAGTGATGAGTACAGAATGTGCAGTGATTTATGGTGCAGCCTGTCCTTTATATAACAGGGCACTGTAATGTAGATTCATGCCATTGTAAGAACATGTGTTAAGACTGCTTTCCAATGATCAGCAGTTTGAATGTGTTGAAACAAGAACGTAGGTATCAACACTGGGGGGTACACGTGAAACAGGCGGTTCGGTAGTCCACTGCCAGGAAATTTTGAGGATCAAACACCTGATTTTCCTTCATTCTGGTGAATTTTTATGCACCAATTTGTGCCTTTTCTGCATCAATTTAAGGTGCAAATGTCTTTAATTTTGTCAAAATAAAAGTCTGCTACTTCATGTCTTTACCTGGTGGGACAAATGCCCATGCTGTAAATACTGACAGGGATATGTGTCCTTCCCAACTGCCCCACCTAAAAATCAATTTCTTAGGAGGAAAAAATAAGGCTACGAAGCTAGAGTTGAATTTCATAAGTAATTTATTCAGAACATTCCCATGACCACTGTTGGACGGAAGTCATATTAGTGCATATTTTAAGGTATTCCAAGGTGATTTTATAAAAGGGTCTGAGATACATATTGCTCTCATTCAATGTTTTGTTCAGTCTTCAGAGTGATTAGGTTTACACAAAACACTGGTGAACCTCAGAAAGAAAATGCTTATGCTCTCCCTGAGGAAAACAAAAATACAAACCAGTATTATTACCTTCATCATCACTGTATGGCCAATTAAACTGAGCAAATTTAAGTGGTTTGGTATAAGACATTAAGCGAAAGTGAAAGATCATGGCTCAGAAAAGAAGACAATTATATCAAAGAAATGGTCATGGTTCCTCTTGAAACATTAAACAGAAATTAAGTTCACTATTTAGTCATTTACAGGAGCAAAGTCAAAATCTGGTGTGTGTGCTATAGAGTGCATCATATCATTCCAAAAATTAAAACTCACTTGAGCACTAATTAACACAAAGATTGCATACAATACAAAAGTTAAATACCAAACAATAAATTAGGTTCATAAATTAATAAAAACATCTTGAAGCAACAGCAGTAATAATTTAAATAAAGAAAATGGAGCTGCTCAACAATCTCATTCAAAGACAACCTCCCTAAAAATGGCTACTCAGTTTTATTCCAGTGTTAACATATCTAGGCTAAACTTGACCATCCTCTGTTCGTCGCTGTCGAGCAGCACATCAGTCCAACTTATGAAAAGGCAACAGATGTTTTACAACCTGAATAAACAGACTGACAGTGTTTCCTATAAGTCAAACACAGAGGAGGGTGCCAGTGCATATCATTAACTCCCACATCAACAGGTGCAGTGGGCAGTGGGTTTTTAGGCCCATTCAGTAACTTGCAGGAAGTTCTTTAACATTAGCAAAGTTATATTTATGCCAGTTTCATGTCCCAGGCCATTTTTACACATTTCCTATTTAAATAATGTACACAATTGGTTTTCTTGTAAACAGAAGCATTTTTCAGGACTCTCACTCACGACTCTTACTTACTTCAGTTACAGATCAGTCATCAACTCCTACGTTTCTGTGCAGTGATGTCTGAAGACATTTAATGAAATAACTACCTACCGAGCTATTGCTATGATCAAGGACATCTCTTTCATTCTGCTATCATCCAAACAAAAAAATGAAGTCACTCTCCCACGCTTTAAATTTTCACATTATTAGTCCTTATACACAGTTTGCTGACCGTGCCCTCTTTCATCATGCATTATATGCCTCCTTACGTGGATCCGTCTTACTCGCCTGTCACCTCCTGTAGCACCCTCTTCCTCAGCTCCCAGTGACGAACCTGAGCCTCTTGAGTCTAAAAGGTGTAAGCCTCCCGGACCAGATCCTCTGCCATTCTCATAAATGAGGATGTTGAGGGTTTCTTCAAAGATTCGAGCCTCAGGAAACTCAACCTAAAAAGAAGAGGAAAAAAATCAATTCAGTTTCAGACTTGGTAGTTTTTGGTGTGCTGTAACATAAGTTATCCACCCTGCTCACTTTAACCGTAATATCTAAAGCAAATTGATAAGTCATTACAACAATATACTTCAACTCATACTATAATGCCGTAAACATCTTAAATTAATAGTTCCACATTTTGTAAAATACACTCATTTGCTTTATGGTAAACGAGTTTGATGACAAAAAAATCAATACTACTCATATGTCTGTTTGTTAGGGTCCTGACACACCAAGCCGATGGTTGGCTGTGGTCAACGTCTGGTCATCAGTGAACATCCGTTGCTCTAGTTTTTGTGGAGTGTCGACCTTTGTCTGCTGATTCAGCATGTTAAATCTGTGTCAGAGATGGCTGAGCCCTTTGATAAATGAAATCAATCTAAACTGTCAGTTCAGCTCAGAACAAGAGAAATAGCTAAAGTCAAGAGGGTGTGAGATCAAAACCAACTTGTTATGTAAGGTAAGATTTATTTTTTTTGGCCACTGAGCTCTTCAGCACAAAAAAGTTCATAATTGTATTTTTGTTCGCTAGTGCATGCAACAGTCGGCCTTTATCGTCACTAGGTGTTTGATGTTGATTTGGTGTGTCTGGACCTTTAAATATAAGGCTGCAATAGTTTAATCTCTATTAAGAGACATCTGTATATTTATGCATGATATGTGGGCAATGGTACAAGGTTTTGGTATTTTGGAGAGCAAAAGAGGTGGAACGCATTAGCCAGAATGCAATCCCAGGACCCATCAGCTACCGTCTTCTGGTGGTTTAGCTTTTACTGATTTATCTGCATTCACATATGCCTGTCTCAAGTTGCTAACTTAACTGTAAACAATGAGTTGCACATGAAAGTGGAAGTCAGAGCTCGTACATCCGCTGGCTACACTGGATCCCCCATTTGTCCAAGATTGCACCAGGTTAGGCTAGTCTTGCATTTAGACTGGAAACTGTAGGGAACAGCTAGCCTTGCTCTTTCTCATATACAGCATGTGTGTCTTTAGAGGTGCATCCTATCTTTGTGCAAAAATGTCAAACTGTTTCTTTAAGGGCTTGTTGTCCACATTATTTCATTCTTACTTTTGTCTGCTTCTTCTCTGTGGCGTAGACAATAGAAGTGCAGCATACTTCAGCAATCTTGCGGCCTTCACCATAGAAAGACCAACAACAGATCTCGTCCCCGAGCACGTCTTTGACAAACAGGACGCGGCCGTTAAATCGCAGCACAAGTTTGTCAAACAGTTCAATGTTCTTCAGCAGGTTGTCATCAGAGTTGCTGGTCAAAGGACACAAAGAACAAAGTTTAATGTAGCAGAATCTGGCTTGTCAAGTAGTTTTTCATGCTTATTGTAGGATACATGCACAGTAAGCCTTTTTTTACCTGGTGTAAGAGTATTTGTTGTTTCCTCTGTTGTTCTGCAATTTTACTACCGGCTGAAGAGACAAAAGACAGGAATAAATAAAGTACTTTCTAAAACAAATTATGTGTACATACAAAAAGAACTAATTTCAAAATTATATAAGAGTTACACCTTGAGAAATAAATTAATTCTTACGTTGTTAATAATTTAAAAATACCAATAAACATTTCCTCAAGACAAAAAACAACAGCAGACTACAACTTCCACAGCTCACAACTTGACATCTCTTGGAACCATCTATTATTATTTTTTATTTCTATACAAACAGTCAAACCCTTGGTACACAGGAGTGCACAAAACAAATATGGTTTCATAGATGCTGACCTGATACACACTTTTGTCAGTGGTCTATTTGACCAAAACAAAATGCAATGTACCTTTCTACATGTAGCAATCATCTTCTGTTCTTCTTTGGCTGAGGTGATCATAGGGATGCGACACACAGTTTCAAAGACATCCTTTTGTTTCTGAGGATAAACAAGGAAAGTCTATGAAAACACATCTGCAACAAACACCTTTCGTAGGTATCAATTACTCAACTAACCAGATCAATAATAATAAATTAACAGTATTTTTAAATGTCAAACAGTAATGAGAAACACCATCATAAGACACAAAGGTCCAAAGCATTACTGAGTTTCTTGTTTAGTCTAACCAGTAGCAAAAACCCGGAGGTGTTAAAGTTATTATGTTATCAAATAGAGAAAAGCAACTGTTTGTATTTGTGAAGGTGTAAACAGTACGTGTTTTTACATCATAAATGACTAAGTCAGCATTTAATTAATAAATAACATTGGAACCGATTTACTGTTTTGATCAGCTCAAAAATGAATCAACGTATTGTTTCAACACTTTATGATTCATACACTGATTAACTAACCAGGAAGAGTGTTGACAGACATATTTCCTCACATATAGCCAAGTTTTATGACTGTATCCACTATTACATGTACATGAATTCGTACAACTAAGAAAAGTCTGTATGTCATAAATTTGGTATGTTTGTAGACACTCTTTTACACAAACAAAACCAAAACTATGGTTGGGTCCTGTTCACATTTGAACTGATACCAGTACCCGGACTTTGGTACTATAGTATTTATTTTTGGTACTTTCCTCTCTCTGTAACAATAAAAATTGAAATTTTGAACAAACTGCAGGGGTGACATATTCTTGCTCTGCTGAACATCTCTGTCCGTCTGTTTGCTTGTGTGTGTGTGTGTGTGTAAGTGTCTGTAAATCTCTCTCACTCTCTGTTTAGGCACAAGTGACAAATATGTGGAATAAGTACACAATTTAAAAACACAATCGCAAACAGCAGTGAAACTAGGCTATTTTTAGAATTTAAAAAAAAAAAAAAAAGAAGCAAAAAGACCAAATGCCGAAACCATTGGTGCAGCGATAGTTATGGCTCAACACTGCATTGCTTCCTCCTCCTGTCTTAACATTGTTCGCACCCAGATGAGCTCTCAGGTACCAAAACGCGATAACAATTGATTTAAAGTAAATCTGTTCTCGGAAGCAGAATCAACTTTATTTGGTTGGTACCCTACAGAATATTGAACCTGATACCAAACCCTGACCGCAACCAATAGAAATTGTGGGAAAAAGTATCATCTATTTACCTGCATGGCACTGAGGCAGTGCTGGACAAGTCCCTGGACCCGATAGTATTGGGCCTCCTTAAGAACCTCATCCAGCTCTCTGTGATCCTCTGGAAGTGGTACTGAGCCATCTCGCAGGAAGTTCAGAACCAGTCCAAAATGTCGGCCACTTCTATCCAAAACTACCCAACCTAGGACAGCAGGGGAAATTATTTTGAGTCATTTGCATTCATCAGTAATCTTTATTATTTTCTATGGAAGGCCAGTGGAACTAATTACATTCAGTTTTTTAATGAAACAGTTTTTAGATTTCACTTCTGTTCTCAATACTCATTTTCTTTTTAAAACATTTAAAAAAACAGTATGGTCATTTAAGAATACTCTTCAGACTCGCACTCAATTAAAGTTCACACTTTGACATTAGAGTATTAAAATTCACAATACACTATGAAACATTTAGAGCTAGTATAGACACACCTTTCTCAAACAAATGATTTTACAGGCCACACCATGACCACACAAGATAATGGTGGTAGTAAAACAGTGGAGACAGTCCTGTGCTGCGTCATAGTGAATCACCTCATCTCCAATCTCATTACAGTTTATTTAGTAAAACAGAATGTATATTAATTTAAAACAGAGCACCTGACATAGCTATGTTATTAAGCTAACATAAAAAAGATCCTACTACATGCTCATATCAATAACACGGCCCTCATCCATTACATGATAACAAAGTGGATCCTGCACATATGTTAGCGCTTACCACACAAACAAATTCACCCACCTTCTGAGTCTATGGAAACCTCTGTTCCTCCATTGCATATGCTCCGCAACAGACTGTCTTCCTTGCTTAATGTCTGGACAGTTGTATAATGCAGCGACCCACCCACATTTAACTTGACATACTTGCTCCCCAGCAGACCCCGATTTCTGAGCTCATCTGTGTTGTGGAAGGCAGGCTGGGAAACAGCAGATTCAGCCGGGTCAGCAGCATGACTGCCTACTGAAGCCTCAGCAGACATGGGGCTGAAGAGTCACTTCCTGACTGTAAGAGAAGAGAGATATGATGGCCTGTTAGTGCAGGTCTGAACGACAACACATGATTAATAATGAATGAATGATTCTTTGAAAAAGTGAATGTGCATATTCACTACTTCAGTTGCCTTTTATTTCACAACTCTGTGGATAAGCCATCTATAATGGCCTTTAACACTAAAACAGGCTGTTTTTTTAATCTGAGGTTCTGAGGACATTATTATTTATGTCCACAAAAGCAGCACAGACACCAAATATGGTACCATATCCAGCATGAAATATTTACATCGCTAAAAGCAAGGAATAAAGCACGCAATTCACTCATTCTAGAGAATTGGAACAAAACCTTATTTTGTTTTTCTTAACTCTTTAATTAGTCTGGGAAAATATATTTAACAGGTAATATCTTAGCTTTTCACCTTGTAATGGGCCGACCTCCCACGATTTATTTTTGTCTCACGGTTGAGACACACCCGATGATGGTAATATTTTTTAACGCATTTATCAAAAATAAAAAGCTTACCAGTAATTGTGCAGCATTACCACTTTTTTGGAAATCAGAAAATAAGACAGGAGTATGTAGGATATCACAAACCCCTTTCATGCCTGATTAAATTATGCTTTTGTAGAAATCTGACAGAGTTGACAAAAATCTGGGACACATCTATAAAAGGCCAACATGTTCACAAAAATAGATATCTTAAAACAAAGATAATTATAGCCGTATATTTTTACACCAATAATATCAGCAAGTACTGTCAGCATTTTAGATTTTGAAGGCTTTTAATATGTTTTAAAGGTTTGAAGTTGTCTGTTCTTGTCTGGGACCAGGGTGTTTTCTAACACAAGGAGAGTTTAGAAGTTATCAAAATAGATCAAGCATGTATAACGAATCATATCTTTTTCACATATATAAGTCATTTTAAAGTGAAGTTTAACCCCTGAAACGGAATTAGTGTGTTGATAAGATATAATTTTATGGTGTTTCTTTGGCAGGCCAAGATTTGTCCCAATTCTCAAGAACTGGTGAATCATGAAGGGTGGGAGAAAAATGTATATAAACATGCCATACTGTTTGAGTTATGATATGCTAATGTAGTTACAGTAGGTAAGCTTCCTATGAATCATCATTAAAAAACAACAACAGATTATTCAACCACACCTATTGGGTTTCCTGTATTTTTGAAAAATGATTTCGTTCTCCAGCAAGTGAACAAAATACAAAGGTGTGAAAATACTCTTTACATACATCAAATGGCCATTTTATTTCCAAACTGAAAAACAAGTTATACTTGAACTAATGACTTACTCCTTTTGTGTAAAGTGCATCGGTTTGCTACCAAGCTTTTTCCACACTTAATCTCAGTGGGATACAGGAGACACTGTCTCAGATCGCCCCTTAATCTTTAATGTAATAAGTTATCCAACATTAGCTGCATGCACGTAAACTGTCCTGTCATCTGACTGAGGCGTCTGTTGTCCAACAGCAGTGTTACAACAACATAAAGCTGAACACAGTTATCACCAAAGTTAGGTGTTTTATCGAAATAATATTAGCAAAAACTCGGGTGGCTAAAACCACAAGCACCGTTAGTTAGAAATATCTAGTTGTTGCGATGATAGAGGCTAACTTGTCAGGCTAATACAATCAAATAATGTGAAGTTAACGTTAGCTTACAACAAATCGAAACGCTAATGTTAACGTTAACTTTACTTACCACACTGAACATCCAAGGGGGCTGCAAGAGTGAACCTAGCTAGGCCAAGATAGCGAAATGTGTTCACGTTAAGCAGCTAGTAATCGATAATCAGCTACCCAGCGAATACTAACAGAGAATTTACAACGCAGCTAATGTTTGACAACTCATTTTAATCGCAGCGAGCCTAGCTAAATCAAAGATGCTAACAACGGCTCGTCTATCTAGCTACGCCTTAAGCTAGCAACGCTCATTTGTGTCGTATCGCTTCTTCGGTGAAAAATCAGACACTAACAATCAGAAAAAAACACAGCTAAATTAAGAAAAGCCAATTCCATTGTTGTACATAAAGATTAATAACTGATGCTAAAAGCTAAGTAGGTCACTCGGAAACGAAACTCGCACATCTTCTTCCGCTACTTTCTTCTTCTACTTTATTTTTTTGTGAAACGGCAGCTTGTGACATAGATTAGCGCCACCCTTAGGAATGGAAACGTGTGTTACTACTACAGTAAAATCAGTAAAATAGTTTTTAATATTCATATGTGAAACTTATACTCGTGTGATTATTATAGTAACATTTTATCAACCGTTTACTCTGGGTGTGAGGATCAGTCTATCCTTCTAGTAATGTTCATTTAGCATCAAGGAAAGTGACCTGAATAATGAATAGAGTGGATATTTACTGCCATCTGGTGGTAAAAGTGAGGAATTGCAATGATAAATTTCAATAAATTTACCGGTCGCGCTTCCGGTAAACACTTCCAAAATAAGGTAACCAAACTTGGGCAGTCAGAAACAAACTTACAGAATAACCATTAATTGATCGTGTTTATTATTATAAAGAAATTATAAATATAGCCTATTTTTATTGATTACTATCACTATTCTGTAGGGATATCAATAAGGGATAGCAGTACGTCAACAAACCAAAACAATCAAGGTAGAAAAATAATACAAAAAACAATAATCACTACTTTGTAGATACGTTTAATCTTCAAATGAGGTTATTATTCCTGTTTTCCTCTTCTATAGCTATGGAGAAAAAAAAGCCATGAAAGTTCAAAATGATCTCTAAAACATATAACGTTATTTTTCCATTGTAATTTTCCCCCCATTGGATGGGTGAGATGTGTAGGATTTAGGGGGGTATGTAGGCAGAAATGGAATATAATATAATAAGCATGTTTTCTTTAGATTTTAATCACCTAAAAATAGGAGTCACTATACTCCCACATAGGGAATGGGTCCTCATCCTTGGAGTTTTCCACCTTGTTTCACTGCCACGTTTCTACAGTATTCCAAAATGAACAAACCAATTACTGGTGTGATGACCCCGTCCTGTGTCTCGGCTCTACCTGGCATGCTTGTGCTTTCTCCTCCCCTTGCAGGTGAGCTGGTAGTGCAGGTCAGTAGGGAGCCTGCTCACGTGGGCTGATGAGCGAGCAAGCCTTCAAAGCTTGGCAGGTCAGTCTGCCTCACTCTCTTGCAGCTCCCTCAGCTCCCACTTGGTCCTTTGGTTTGGTTGATCTGTTTTGTCTTTTCCTTTAGCATGCAGCATCTCCATACACCATTTTCCACCCACAATGGCACTCACACACCACTGATGTTACTGACTGTTCACATTCCATTGATTTCTTTTGTAAATAACATTATTTAATACATTTCATTTTTGACCTCTACCCTTTTGTGTGGTCTCCATCCATACTGCATCTGCTGCAGTAGTTAGCAGCCCCTCCACAATGAGCAGCATCAGAAACATACTGATTTGTAACATGAAAGTGTTTTTTTCAGTGTTTTTACCAGTTTCAATCACCTGGTTCATTTGCTCTGTAGAGGATGAGACCTCTGCGAATAATTCGGCTCCCGGTAAAGCATCTAGATCCTCAGTTATCAGAGAAAAAAGGTGAGCACACTTTAGTAGGTGCTAGGGGATAAGCTTAAGCGCATCGGAAAAAAAACTGATTTTTAATGTGAAACTGCTTTCAGTGTTTTTACTGGTTTTAATCACATAGTCTTTGTTTTGGAGAGGAGGAGACCTCTGTAGGATAATCCTGCTCCCAAAACCCCCCTCCTGAACAATAAACATAGAAGGAATTCTAACTAGGAGAAGTTTAAACTAGTTGCAATCTGCAATCCCCTCAGCTAGATGCCACTAAATCCCCCTAAAGCGTACACGCTGCTCCTTTAATACATGTTTTGTAAATACACCAATTTATTTGGAAAAATAAAAGATCATATCTACAAGTTTTACACCATTCAACAGAGACTTTATTTCCAGTTCAGCAAATAATTTACTGCCTTCAAAAGAGTGTATTCATATATGAAGCAAAGAAATGCTACTGATGATAAGAGAAGAATTAAGTCTACAAAGCAACAGTCTCCAAGATCCTTCATTTGGCACAGCGAATGAGACCACATTCACTGTTCAAACAATCAGTTGTAAATAAATACATAATGCATCACAGCAAGCAGCCAAGTTTGTAGTTTTTCATCAACATAGTGCATACAACATCAAATCTGATAACAATGATAACTGTCAATAACTATAATGATAATGGCAAGATTGAGCAGAAGCAATATAATTTACAATCAGTGCATGCTCTAAGCATAATGACATTCATGTCCTCACCTTTTCCTTATATGTCGTGTGACACTGGGTGACGATGCACTCCAGAAACAGCGAAGAATAAAATAAACACTGCCTTTGTAAACAGTATTGCAACAACAGATGAAACACTTAGGGACATTAAATTATTTAACATTATATTTTGGCACTGAATTTTCATTACATATATAATGAAAATATATAACCTCCCGCCACCATGTATAAGTGTATATAGTGTGAGGCTTATATATATAATTTTTTATATATATATATCAACCTCAATCAATATTAAGTCAGATATTTACATTCAATTTGTGTGTGTGTGTATGTGTGTGTGTTACACAGAGAGAGAAAGACAAAGTGAGGAAGAGAGAAAAATGACTGTGTTGATCTCAAACTTCTTCTCATGATCAAAATTAAAGTATTCTTCCCTTTTACTGTAACACTTTGTAAAATGTGACATGAGCAAATCTAAAAACTAAAGAAAAACATTCAGTGTGTACTCTATGCTCATGACTGCAACTTTTAGCAGTTACAAATGAAGTATTGCCAACCTCTCTAATGTTTTGGCCTCGTAATAATTTTAACTTAATAAATAAACCAATTTACCTTTGCCCTTTTTTCCTCTCCTGTTCTTTTGCCTCCATCACTGTTATTTCTTTGTTAATTATCAATTTCTTACCCTTCATAAGGCACCAGTCCTAATGATACAGAAAGTTGGACCGTGAAGTAGGACCCACGTTTGGCATACCACCGTATCAGTGCAACAAATCAAAATAAAGCACTTCCACAAATTGATAAACCAGAGATACTGTGATGGCAAAACATAAAGATAATCTGAAATGAATGATAAAAGGGGAGTGAGGCCTTATAATACTAAGGAATTTTTCTTCCAAAACATTTTGAATCTTTCTGCGTTTTTTAAATTCTCTCCAAAAGATTTTCTCCTTTAAATGGACACTTCATACTCCCGTGTATCCTGAGGGCAAAGAAATCATCCAGTAAAAAATAATTTAAAATGCATTAGTTTAGATATAAACATACATGTAAAAAACCTTTAATAATAAAAACAGCCGAATACTTACCCCTGCCTCATAAAGAGGGTTGTTGAAATCGGACTCGACTGTAATGGGACTGTAGGAGTGTGTGTGAGAGAGAGACTTCCAGAAGAGCGGCTTCCATTCTAGTCTGCAGATGCTGTGAGTGAGAAAATAAAATGACACATGACCACACGAATAAGGGCTAAAATTTACACATTATTGTGAACTGAGGTGAAGAAACGTAAAACCAGTGTTATGAATCAGTCAAGGATTAAAAGTCACTTTAGTTACTTGCAGTACTTACTTTGTATAGTACATGTAGATTCCTCCGATCAGGAGGATGACCAAGATGATTGGCAGGATTATTGCCAAAGCGATGTTCTCACTGAGGATCTGATGGGACGGCTCAAATGATTGAGACACTGTGAAACAGTCACAGAGTTGTCATAAAAAGAAGCAGATGAAGATGTTTTTGTGCTGATTTGATTATTAATCCAAAATAACATCAAACACATTAATATAAGCTGCTAAATCTGGAAAACCTTTACCTTTTTAATACACAAATTAGCACTTACATTTCATTTGCTAGAGCTAAATTGTCTAACATCGCCTATATGTTAGACATATATGACGTCATGCCAACAACAGTAAGTTGAGGTTAGAAAAATGGCACAATTGTGGAGATATGTGAAACTGGCAAAATTGATTTCAGTTGCCATTTTCAGCCATAATTGTAGCGTTTAAAGATATATAATCAAACACGGTGGTCCGACCTGTTTGGCATTTCTGCTGTGCTTGTTTTATGCACTTTGTTGTTTTGTTATCATATTTGATAACTAAATCTACCTGGACGGAAGCTAAACAATATACTGCTGTGGATGATTTGAGACGACACTACCCTGTCCAACTTCTCACACTGCACAAGTCAGTATGCAGTAAACTACATGTAAGTGCAGGCCTAGCAACACAATCATCATTGCATAAATTGCATGATATATTTAGTGAGGTACATTGAAACAGTGTTTGTAAAAGCTGTTGTATCCCCCATGGTGCCAGTGTACAACAATACAACTTGACATTTGTAGCGGTGTTGATCACAGTGTTGTTCATGATAGCCCCACGAGATGGTGCCAATGTGAGATTTTCAAATCTTACATGTTGTGGCTTTAAATGTCTAAAATGACCTATTTGACTTTATGCACGTCACAAATTGGGGAAGAGAGAATAAATCACCTTCTAATTTATGATCATCCAAAAGCTCCTCATATGCCACTGTGTCAAAAGAAGAAAAAAGACACAGAAGAGAAATAAATTATTAGAAATTTACACCTGGAGTCTTAAATGCACCTTCAGGATCTCTTTACTATTTTTTCATGCAGGTCTAAAACATTGTTAAAGAGAGCTTAATTTAAAAACTTAACCTCCTTAATTCAAATCTGGACACAGTAAATGTTTCGGGCCATTGTCCTTTTCTGTTCCCTGATAGAAAACAGTGGTAGGCCTATAAGATAGTCCAGAGACTGTGATAACCTTTACCTTTGCAAAAGGGTGGCGGGCTGTTCCACTGGGAGGGATGGCCGGGAACACAACTGATGATGACCTCACCGATAAGTTCGTACCCTTCATAACAGAAGAAACGCAGAGTTTCTCCTGCCTGGTAGCTGTGCTTGTACAAGGTTTGGTAACCATTGTCAGGGACCCCAGGGTTTGGGCATGGGTCATATTTTACTGTTCAGAGCACAAAACACAGCAGCGTATTTGCAGTTAATGTCTAAATTTTCGGTAATAAGCATCATACGCACACAGACATAAATCAGTAGAGTGCAGGAAAGAGACTTACAGACACACTTTGGGCTGCGGTCGCTCCATTTGGGGGTGCCGGTGTCTCGTCCGTGGCATGAGATTTGGCTGGGACCTTCCAGCTGATAACCCTGGTTACAAGAGAAACGTACGACTGTTCCAACTGCAAAACCTGCTTCAGGGCGCACAGATCGTGCTCCGTTTACAACCTCTCCTGGGTCAGGACACTGCTGGACTGTGGGGGACACAGTGGAACACATATATTAGCATTTAACTTGATTCTGACTTCCTCAAAAACTGTTCAATACAAAGACCAGAGGTGTAATAGCAGCACAGGTGATGACGGCATTTAATGTTTTTGACAAAAGTTACAAATCTGGCTCTTTTAAATATGTCTGACCTTTGACACATGTAGGTGGACTGCTGCTCCAGGAGAGGTCCCATTGGCAGGTGATGATGTCGGAGCCGCTGATGTCATATCCCGGTTGGCACTGATAGGTCAGCACACTGCCTCTCACAGGGGAGGAGTGGGACGAGCTGATCCACCCAAAGTGAATTTGAGGGAGGGTAGGGCAGGTGTCGTTGGGCTCGACCTCTGCGTAACACGGACAGAGAGCAATGAAAGAAATGAAAAGAGGTTGTTCATGATGTCTTTCTCCGCAGGGACACACAACACTTGTCCTGACTTTTATGCTTTGAGCCAAAAAAACAGCTACTTAAAGGTTCGCCATGTAAGATTTCGGGGGATCTAGCGGTGAGGACTTCAGATTGCAACCAGCTGAAACTCCTCGTTGCTATAATTCCCTCAGTGTTCATTGTTCAGGAGGTTTTTACTGGAAGCCAAATTATCCTCTGCAAAACAAACGCACATGGTGATTCAAACTGACAAGAATACTGAATAAAGCAGTTCCACGTTACAAATCAGTGTTTTTCTGATGCTGCTCATTGTCAATGGGCCTCTAACAATAGTGGCCAACACAGAAATGTGAATAGCCCTATCTGGAGCAAGTGTTTGGTTTGTTCATATTGGGCTACTTTCAGTGAGCATAACAGCAGATCACAGTATTACAGAGAGTGGTGGAACATTAAGGAGCAGCCACAATGAGCTGTTAGATCAAAAACTACAGGCGACAGACAACACACCTCTAACCTAGTGAGGTGACAAACTTCTTTCACTGTCCCCTGCTGTCTGCAGACTCATGTCATGCGCAGCATAAAATCAGATAACGGTTGCTCACAGAAGAATGGGAAGAGGCTAATTGTTGTACGACTTCATTCAAATCACAATAGTTTGTTTTGCTGCCCCCAGAACTCTGTGACCTGAACATGAAACCACATTTGCTGTTACCACCACTAACTACAGATGTCGCCAAATCAACCACAACAGAAATCTTTGAGACTGCCACTTTAAGGAGTGTACTTACCACGATAATGGATGAGGAATCCCTGACTCAGGATGAAACTGGAATCATCTGGATCGCTCTGAAACTGTATGGTGACTTCTGACCCCCCAGACACAGCCTGGAAACGCTCTTTGGACCCCAGGTATTGTCCGATGACATGGGACATGAGATCCCGTCCGTCGAAAGCGGTCAGGACGTCAGTGTGGCGGATATTTAAACTTTAAGAAGGAGAGATGAGAATAAAAAAGAGCAATGAGGATTCACCTCAGACAGATTCTGTTTTTGTTTTCTTTTAAGACGAGCAGTCCACCCACCTGACGCATTTTATTAGTCAGTACACAGTATAGAAAGGAAAGACAGGAGAGGCAAATTATATAAAGCTGCTACATGTTATCCTGTCTCTTTCAGGTGCAATTTACATGTGTACAAAGGATGTTTTGTATAGTCTATGTACAATCTGTAAATACACATTCATCACAAAAAAATGTGCTATTAGAGGAAAATAAATCATGACCTGAAATTGTGTATATGTGGCGCACACGAGTTGAATTTGACACCAGGGTGCAGGTTCATTTGATTTTTGCAATTCATTTGGCAATCAAATAAGTGCTGATCCTATTACTGTATGCACTTTGATTACATTTAATACATGATTAATTAATACAAAGTTAATAATAATAATGTAATACATTACATGTATTAAATAACATTTTTTTAATGATTACTGTTTGGGTTTTTTGCCTTAACTTCATAGGACAGCTTAAACGTGAATGTGGGAAAAGAGGGGATGACACTGTTCATACGTATACCTACGAAAAGTAATGCACCACAATTCGTATATAACCCACATAATTATAAACTGGTAATTTGTGTATAATCCATGTAATTAGGAAGGCTGTGATCACGTGACGATGCACTGATGGGATGAAAGAAGGAAGTCCTAGTATGAAGACCAAAAGTCTGTGTAAGGAGGCAGCTTGGGGTGGTGGATAGGTCAAGCAATACAGGACTTCCCCCAAGACACTGGCATTCTGAGCCATGTAAAAGTAAACTACGAGCTATTTTAAGTTACGCTGTCACCATGTTTCTCTTCTTAAACCTAACCTACATACCTTATGTTAAGTATGTAACTTTACGTCAAGTATGTGACATCATTTGTGGGTTGCTAATTTGTTAGATATCATATAAACCACTGTATGAGGATACACTGAATTGATTAATTAACAATTACCAACTGGAAGATGCTCAAATCAGGGAATGACCCCTGAAGTTTGGTCAAAGTTATGTGATATACATTACCATTTTGAACTCTTACAGCCTCTTGCACTCAAACATTTACTAAGAATTTGCAGAATTTGGGTGCAAAATCTGTGAGATATTTTGTCTGACTGTGGATGGCATGACAAATAATAAAAAGATGTTACATAATGTAGTATCGAACCATGTTCTCCTATGAATAAAAAGTCAGTCTGATTGCTAGCCTAGATTTAGCTTTCCAGTGGTTTGATTCAGTGATTAAAATACAAAGTTGGTATCTAGGTCATTAAAAAAGTACATGCATGTAATAACCATCCTCCTCACTATGGCACCTCGTGGGCTCAGTGAAACCATGAACTCAGCAAATAAGAAAATTAGAAGCAACGTCCGTGAAGTGAAGGAATTATGTTGCTATATTTGGGCACTGCATTTTTGTTCATTTCTTTATGACATAAGCAAGACAGTATGCAATTATTCAATTTGCTGACACATACAAACACACACACACACACACACACACACACACACACACACACACACACACTGGTTACTTTTTAACAGCATAACTTACATCTGGACATCCAGTTCAATACGTTTCTCCTCGTTGCCATGGATCTGCCATACGCAGTCTAGCCCCTTGGAGTAGCTCTGGGGCCAATCGGGAGACAGGATGGTGCCCGACGGCTCGGTCAGCTCCCCTCCACACAGAGCTTGCAGGGCGGAAGAGAGAAAAGAAGACAAAGTGAAGTGAGGACATGGACTGGGAGACAGAGAGAACGATGAAAGGGATGATGAAATAACAGCAGAGACTGGAAAAAGAAAGGCAACTGGAGAAAAATGAATTATAAATGGAGGGAGAGAAAATAAAGACAGTAAAACGATCAAGGAAAGATGATAAAGATTTCAGAGGGCACATAAAAAAGAAAGACAGGCTGAGTAGAATATGGCATCATAAGCAGCAGCTTACTTAAAATTTTCATTAGTTACCCATCCGTGCTGTTGCCATGGCATCATTAAAAACAGTTACCTTATCTGCAGCCTGCTTGTTGAATATTATTCTGCAGCTATATTTCAATCACAGAATATGAACATAAAAGCCTATGACACTCATTTTGATACTCATTACCTCACATTAACCACAACAACCTGTCCTCGTAGGGATACAGTACAAACAGCTAGGAAAGTGTGTCAGTAGGGAGATGACAACTGCAGCGATAGGAGCCAAATGTAGCACTTCTATTTCCATGCAAAACCTCTAGCCTGTGAGAGCACATTCAGATTGATTGTGTTTGGAGGATGCCTCTGACTTCACATACAATGCCGGGACTTGCTCTCTTATGAAGCACCCCCTATTAAAACTGAGGCATGCAACTGTGAAGCACACAAACACACATGTGGGCATCGGATGTAGAGTAAATCCACGATTCTTCAAAGCCACATGTGATGGAATAAAACAGTGCATTATACATGCACTTGCTTGGGAACATTTTAACAACAACATTTATCAAAATGTATATCTGTGAGAGCATACCAGGCAAATATGAGCAGAATAAACACAAGCGCTCCCAACCACCAGCTGAGCCCTCATTTTTTTAAGCAGTTTCCATTCTGAGAACGACAGTCCTCCGCCATACATGGATGCTCAGGACAACGACGAAAACTCTGACCTGTTCACTATGCATAGCACTAAAGTAACCAATATCCCACCATCCACCTTCCTGCACTTCACTGTCTATGAATCTACAAGCAAAAATACTACACAGCATATGGCTTTCAAAATGTCTTTCGCTTGGCTGAAACTATAGCACCTGTGTTTTCAGCCAGTCCCTGACCCGGTGTAACGTCTCTGCCAGTTTTAAATCTGCCACAGTCTCTCTGTTGCTCTCACTTTTCACAGCATGCCAGCAGATCAGCAGATGACACAGTCAGCGTGGCTGTAGCCTTCAAGCTACAACATCTTGAGGCTTCAGGCACCCATCTCAACACAATACAGTTTGAATATTAATGAATCAAATGACTTTCTCACTTCATGCAAAAACTTAAAAAAACTCCATGTGTTTTGGAAATTAGCACTACTAAGTTTGGATATCAGAGGGTTCGGTTAAATTAAGAAAATGAAGCCCAGAAACAACAGAAGGAAGGATAAGGAATAATGCAGCTTATAATTATGATTAGAGAAATAAAAAACAATTTGATTTCCCAAACTGCTGGCACGAGGATTGACATCATAAGCGTTAATTTTGGCGATGAAGCAGGGGAGACATCTTCTTCGTTATATAGAACATGTGCATTTCTCCCCCAATAAAAACATGAAACTTACAGAGGACTCTTGGTGCAGAAAAAAAATCACCATATTGCAGGAAAGCAAGTGTTTCACGCTCAAAATTTTCCAGCAGAAGACCGCCAACTCCCTCATTTCATAGGTGCACCCCTCGTACTCCTTCAGATATTAAATTGAAACCTACACCATTGGGTGACATTGTGGATTCACTTATTTGAAATACAACCAAAGCCCAATCCATAATCTTACCTCTGCACACAGGCTCACTGTCATTCCAGTGGGGATTGCTGGGGTCGACACACTCAATTGTTCCCGAACCTTGCTCCATGACAAAGCCTGGAGAGCAGGTGAATGCAACAGTGGTGCCCAGCTGATATGTGATGTCGCTGCTGCTGAAATTTCCATGAGGCATGTAGGGCTCCCAGCAGTGTTCATCATCGAAAGCTAAAAATTAAAAGGACAAAAAGAAGTGTATTGATCAGAAAAAATTATTTCCCTTTTTTTGTATTCTAGTCTTGACAAAATTAAGCAACAATACCCATTTTAATTGAGGAGGGAGCAGTGTCACTTTTCACTTGGGATGACCCAGAATCTCAAACCCTCTTGGCTAGAAAGAGCCCAGGTGTAAGGCACTAAAAGCTTAAGCAGTGAGTATCTCCGAAGCCTTAAATAAATCCCACTGAAGTGTGGGCAGACTGTAAGCACTTATGTGGCTCATGATGGCCCTCTTAAACACGACGACAAACTAATGAGAAGAAAGCCTTGTTTTTAGCCCATTAAAACCCAATTTCCACTTCAAATATAACATATAACAAAACTATTAATTATCTATAGAAATTATTTATAACTTATCAAGATTAGAAAGGTCAAGCTTTCAAGAGTTTTTTGAACAGGCTGGATTCTGACATGGAAGCAAAGCAGTGCTGCTGTGGATGAGGGTCAGCAACAAAATGTATTTTAGCCACCCAAAAAAATCATTTAATATGCACGCTATATTGAGTTTTTCTTTCACCTCTTTACCATTTCATCAGACAGTGATTTCCAAAAGGAAAGCCGTTGAGGCCCTAAAGTCCCCATTTATACTCTTGCCAAAGCCACCAGACTCCATTGACACAAACAACAATTTAAGCTTGATGAAAAGGGGAGCTGATGGTCTTCTATTTCTTCATTAGGTTGTGTTATTTTGTGACTTTGGTGAGTCAGAACTAACCCCACTTTAAAAACAAAAAACTATCCCTTTAGATATTACACAATAATGAGTTCAGAGGGATGTGCAGTGACACACTGCCTTTGAGTTTTGCTGAATGTGGAAAAGACCTCGTGTAAAGCTGACATTCCAAAGTCTCTCGGCTCACCCTCGTATCGCAGTGCCAGCAGCAAAGGGATGGAGGAAGAATCAGCTGTAAGCTCCAGGTACAGTGTGGAGCTCTCACTCAGCAACCCACGCTCTGGGACATCATCCAGGTCTGAGTCAAAGAGCGGTGGAGACAGGGAACTGTTTCCACTGCGCACAATTAACCTGAGAGGAATAAACCACAAAGATCTAAGCTTGAGAAGAGAGAGACATGTTCTGATCAGTGTCTGAATGTGCATGGATAGCAGATTGAAGGTTATCAACATCAACAAGTCTAGTGTCACATGTGACACGTAGAACAATAAATGTTGAACAATAAAAACCAAACCTCGAAAATGTTGTTTTCATTCAGTTAGAAGTTGAAGAGGTTTGTTTTTTCCATTTTTCTTTTTTAGATATGAGATGAACAGTTTTCTTTCTGCATTATTTATGATAATGTAACCTATAATGTTTCCTTATATTTAAATGATGAAAGAAATTGCAGAGTGGTGTTGTGTGAGAAGTACAGAAAAACACAGAGTGGTAGTCTACCTAGCTTACTCGGAGAGAGTCTAGGCTAAAAAACACTAACAATTTGCATTATGGCTGCACTGATCTTACTTTAAGAAGAACACAGATATGTGGAGAGATACTAGAACAAAATTTATAAACCTATTTTTGTTGATTCTGTGATACACAAATTAGTGGAAACAAACTTACTTATCATCATCTTCATCCAGAGCAATTCTCTCAAAGTGTAGGTGGAGTCTGTGTCCCTCTTTGGCTTCAATCAACCAGTGGCAGCTCAGGTTATTTCCATTACTGTGGTTGCTGACAGATGGAGGAGGTGGAGACAGTATCCGTCCCACTGTTGCATTACGAATCCACCCTCCACAAGACACAGCTGAGGAAAGATGATACCCCACTTGTTATATTCCAAAATCACCCACCGTAGCAATCATGCTGTAACCAAAGACTAGACAGCATGAGTTTACTGACCGACACATTGTGGCTCAGGAGTGCTCCAGTGTGGTTGTGTTGTGTTGACACAAGTAGCCACCTCATGGCCGCGAACCTGGAAACCTGGATCACAGTGGAAGTGTGCTTGACCCCCAGGATGGATGTCTGTCACTGTGACTCCGCCGCCCTCAGGAGACTGAGGGAATGGGCAGGACAGCAGAAAGGCTGTGGATGTTGATAAATCAGGAAGGAAATTAAATCTATCATGTAAACAGGAAGATGAATAAATGAAAAAAGCACGATTTTTACATAGATCTATGAGTGTGGATGCTTTTTTCAGTAATATTGATAGTGTTATAGCTTGTGAGTGGTGTTTTTTTTTTCCTTGATTTTTGTGAAGTAGAAGATTAATTTTTTTTAAAAAAAGAAAAAAAATCTGTCACATTTTTAATTATTCTAATCTGTTATACACTCTGTGCACGCACAACATCAATTTCTAACACTTCTAACAGTTATACTCTAGGTGTAGGTCTGTGTAATGCTGTCATTCTGTCTTTCCCTCCACCTCCCACACCACCATGGTTGTCCCAGGTGAACAGTCTTCCTGTCTCTTCCCCAGTGTCATCATGGGTAGGCCCATTGTCCCAGAAATAATTGTGATAAAGGATATAATCTATACAATTGTCATTTTAAGGCTGTTTCATTCCACTGATACACCCTTTCAAAGAGCAACAAACTTTTAATTCTTGAGAATATTCACACATTGAAATTGTAATGTGAAAAAAATATCCTAAATAAAAAAATAAAAATAAAATAACTGTCTCAGCATTTTTCTCTGCTCAACTTATTCAACTTAAGCACTGTGTGAAATTGCTTTGGGGCTGCATCCAAGTTTTATAATGGTAGGAATAATCATGCTGTTTATTCTGGCATCATACTGACTAAAACGTCGGTGACATTCTTACTTGAGCAAACATGCATGTAAACACAAGAGTAATATTGTATGTTATATGAACATGCATTCATTTATTTTCTGTAACTGCTTATCATAGTGCAGGGTCATAGAGGGGGCTGGACTCTATCCCAGCTGACAGTGGGCGAGAGGCAGGGTACACCCTGGACAGGCCGCCAGACTATCACAGGACTGACACATAGAGACAGACAAAAATTCCCAATCACTTTCACACCTACAGGCAATTTAGAGTCACCTAACTTGCGTGTATTTGGATTGTGGGAGGAAGCCAGAGAATCCAGAGAAAACCCACAATGACACCCACACAGAAGGGCCCCAGCCGGCCAAACATTTGAACCCGGAACCTTCATTCTGTGAGGTGACAGTGCCAACCACTCCACCATGCCACATTACATAGATGTAACCTCAAATTTTTTTGCTGACCTATCATGACAGGCACAATCATGGGTCCTTGTTTCATGAGTCCAATCAGCAAAACCTCTCCCTGCTGCTTTCTTAATTCCTAATAAATTTCTAATCTTTTTCTTTCCATTGAACTTAACCCACAGTGTAGAGCTCAGCGCTGCTTGGCTAAACAAAAGAGGGCTCAGAGAACACACTGAAGAATGTGCAGCTCAGAAATTCTCACCAAGAAACTTTTAAAATGAAAGAGTAATGAAAACATGAAATGAAAAGTGCTGAGATGGTCTGATTCTTCACTATTGCTACCACATCTACCATGCCTGTATGCTTGGAAATATGCAGGCATGCAAGTTTTAATTCCACATTAAAACTTCTTCATGCATACAGGAAAATGAAAATCAGTTAAATTGTCTTACTGTTGAAGAAGAAAATATATCTAAAGTACTAAAAATTGAAACCCAAAGGTTTAATTTACCTTGATAGTGGAGGCTGAACACACCATGGTTGCTCTGTCGCAGACTGCGATAGTGTATGTACACCTGATTGGTTGTACTGCGAATCACCTGACCCTCTCTCATCAGAGTCTCGTTGGCTAACAGCTCTGGTCCCAAACCTCCATAGCCCATGATCGTCAGAGACTCTTTCTTGGAAAGGTTAACCTTTCTCACCTAGAGGGAAAAAAGAGGAAATGATGTCATGCAACTGATGCTGGCAACTGTCTTTAATAAATAATCTTGTCCAGTAACAAGTGAAGTTATCACAAAGTCACTGACACTGATCCCGAGCCTTACTCATGACATACCTAATATACCTGTCACATTGCATCTTTGGGATGAACAAATGAAAAACATTAGAAGATGCGCTTTGTGAATGATCTTAATTTAATTTAATAATGAGAGGCCGTGCATATTCATACATATTCAGGTCAAAGACTCGATTAAAACAAACTATTTTACAGTGGAAAAATGTCTTTGAAAAAGTTTAATATTTGACAAGATGAATGTTTGTGGATTCATCAGAGATAAGGCTCATTACCTGAATTTCCACACCATAACCTGCATACACAGTAATGCTGTAGGTGCATTCCAGAGGGGAAAATGATGAGGATGATGACGCAGGATCTGGTGACTCAACAACATCCTCCATTGCTGACAAAGTCGCATTGCATTGTACTGTGAAGAGATGGAAAAGTAAAAATGCAAGTTGAGAAATACATCTAATGCTTTTGAAATTCACTTCATACAGGAAAGCTTCCGCAAGTTACGTATGGGTTTTTATAGCAACAGCATGACTTAAATAGTTTCACCTTGTGTAGTTTAAGAAGTTTGCTTCTCGGCAGTTTCTGAGCAAAGAGAGATAAATAGCTGTTTTTATCAGCTGATACTTTCACAGCCAGTGAAAGTTGCACTGTGCAAAGGCAAGTCAACATGCATGTAGCCCAGTGCACATGGGAGACATTAAACCAGCTCTTCTCATCCCTTTAAAAGCTGTGTCCTCCCCACTACAGCATACTGACAGTTTCGCAACTTCTCCAATATGCTATGCTATACTATTAATAATCTCTTTTGTTGGTTGCAATTACTAAAATTGTGTTAACTTTTATTTGGCTACATTTCATAGCACAAATTTCTGCTTCTACAGTTTATCTTTTGCCACTTAAAAAACATCTCTGCAGGCAATTTAATGACACAGACAGAAGCAGATGAGGCATTTTGCTGTTGCATCCCAGTAACCTTATGTTTTTTGGATGAGGATTGGTGGGAGCGATTGCTACTGTGAGTATTCAGTGATGTGAAGATGAGAAAGAAGTTACAATGTCTTTTACTGAACTGTGTGAACTGTGTCCACTGATTCTCGAAGATGCCTCCTACACTCCTGATCGTCTACACTGCACAAACTGAGAAATTATGAAAATTTCTAGTTACCAAGTAAATGTTGCACATGCAGCAGCATAAAGGGAAAGCAGTACCTGGTGCTTGTTGCTCACGATTTATTCAAGGTTCTGCATTAATTGAGGCGTGTGTACATGTGCTGGGATTAAATGATTACTCAAATTAGAGGGTGCAGGTGGGAAATACCTCTCTTGCTGCTGTCAGATGTGTAGCAGTGCCGTTGTGATTTAGTAAACTGAAAGGAAGACCTTGATCTTGCAAGCAATTGTGTCTGGCTGATGCTGACAAGAATTATAACCATACAGGTCAGCCTCTGCCTGGCTGACTGGAATTAAAACTGTATTTCTGGTGTGCGAACAAATGTGCTCACTGGCTGAGGAATGTATAAAACAGATTGTATGAGTTTTTTTAAAGCTGATTTTTGACAGGACTTCTTGGGTTTGCATCCTTCAATGTTAATGACAAAAAAACAAAAAACACAACCCGTGCTGGTAAACTCTTTCAAGTAGGTCAGTGTTGAGAGATGCAAATCATAGTCATCCTTGACACCAAAATAGCTGTGCACTGCTGGATAGCCAGTGACACCTCCCCCCCCCCGTGCAAATCATCAAAGTACCAAAAAGATAAAGGGAAACATCACTGGGCTCCACAAAAAACTCCCAGTGCAGTGAATCTTGAAGCCTTTGTGGTAAGCATATGCTGAAAATATGTACATAAAGCTATAATGAAGACAATATTTCTGTTATTTAAACCTTTTGAAATTTTATGTGGCAGCAAATGATGATTGCATCATTATTGTAGTTTCAGTCGGGGCTTGAATGGGACGAGAAAACGTTGCCAGTACTGTAATCTAACAACTAAATGTATGCATGTTTTTCCTGGGTTTACTGGTGTTTAGATGACCAGCAATTCCTATTATAATGACACAGACACATTTCTCTGTTGAGAGAAATAGCAAACATGTCTGAATGCTGAGGCCATTTTGATGCCAAATGCTTTAAGTGAGTTGGCTGCACCACACCTACCCTAGACTGGTCCCCCCTGGCCACTACAGTCTATCCATGTGAGTGCCATGGCCACTCTCATACAATCACTGCCCTCCCTTCATGAAAATAATCAGTCTTGTTTTCAGGAAACGTTTTGTTCCTTATAATCAATGTACTCCTTCACATTAAAAGTGTATACTTGTCTTTTTAAGGATTACAACTACCTTATCTGAAGAACAATGGATAACTTAACACATGTATATATGGATACATACAGATTTGTCTATGCACATGAGATATTTAACATTAAATGTAAAATGGGAAGCCAAAGGTATATCAATATACAATTCCTTAAAGGTACAGTTGGTAACTTTTGGTCATATTTGCTGAAACCATCACTACATTCTGAAATATGTTACATATCTGAAACATATCTGACCATAATGTGGAAGTTGGTCTGGCTGGTGGGTGGTGCTTGTTACTCCAGTTTAACGGTATCCAACATGTTGGCAACTTTCTCATTTTATAGCAAATCAGTACGCTAAAATATGTTTCTAACAGTTTGACAAGATTGACAGCCGCATTAAAGACTACTTGGCTCTGATTGGTTGTCTTCATTCACATGCAGTAAAGCCATTAGATATCTCCAGGATTAAATGCAAATTCAGCCATCCCTGTGAATTCTGTGTGACCTTGCAATTTTGTCTGACCACTGCAATATTACTGCAAATTTGACTATTTAAAAAGGGTAAAATCTAATTTCATCTTAGACATCGTTAACTGCTAGCATCACGTGGCAAATGTTACCCAACAGTTACTGACAGAGTTGTGCCATTTCGGTGTTGGCGTAAGATTAACACCTCGGTGGCGGATGTTAACTGCTGCTGCGGGGCTTCTGCCTAAGTGACAAAATGTAATGAGCAGTGATGAGATCAGGTTGTGCTGGGTTAGCTCATGCTATCTGGGCAGAGAGAGCAGGAGGAGAGCCTCTCACAGGGACAGTCCTTCAGTGCTGCGTCAAATTGCACCAACAGCTGATGGGTTGTTGACCCTACAACCCTGCTACCACCACAGATAGATTCTGATTCTGTTGGAAACGCTGAATGCTCATAATTATACGCACAGAATCGGAGACTATTTTTGCAGTTTTCACTTGCCCCCCCATCAACTATAGCATTAACCCTCATATTGACTTAGTTTTCAACTAGCCTATATATATATATATATATATATATATATATATATATATATATATATATATATATATATATACTACAACAGCATAATAGAATCAGTCCCTAATATTGAATATTGCAGAGTGAAACTCTAAGCCAGTGTCGACTGCTAGTCTACATACTGTCCAAAATATCCACATATTATTTGTGTGAGGCTAATTTATAGTATATTTTCTGTCACAATAACTACCAGCCATAGTATAATCATTTTATCTAAGACAAGGGGCAAGGAGCAGCACATTTCTGCCTCATCTTTGGCTTGTGGGACAAAGAAAACATAATCTGATCCTGATAATAACAACCTGGTTTATCATCACTAAGCGGTAGTTGTTAGTAACAGTACACCAATTAAACTGGGTAAAAATGAAAAGTAACTCCTACCAGTGAGTACTGGCTGAGTTGAAGCATCGCCTTGGGTGAAGCTGTGGTGTATCGGATTGCCCCGCATTAAATTATTTTATTGGCCGCATGACTGAAACTGCTGCTATGCTTCGGTAGAATCAAATTATTGACCAGCCATTGTAATACAAATGGCATCTGGAGAGGAAAGGGTTTCACAGTCCATTTCGCTGACAATCAACACAAACAAACAAAAAAAATAACCTATCACTTTTCACTTATATGGCAGATTTTAATAAGTGAAGTAATTCAGCTGACGGTGTTGACTGAGCATGGACACAGGTAGGTGACAATGAAAATTCTGCCTTCTCAGATGCAGCGCGTCTCTATAATTGTCAAACACAGATTTGAGTTTAGCAGATGTGCTTTTGTGCTGTAGTATCACATAATTCTTTCATGGCAGATAATATATAATTAATTGTTTCCCCAAAACATAATTGCATTTAAAAGTTCTTTTCAGAAAAGTTAAAGGCATAGTTTGACATTTTTGGGAAACAAAACTTATTTGCTTTCTTGCTGAGAGTCAGATGTGACGATTGACACTATTCTAATTTCTGTGCCGTGAATTTGCAGCTGGACCCAGTTGCCAGTTAGCATTAGCTTGTACTGTAAACGATGGGAAACAGCTAGCCTTGCTTTGTCCACAGATTAAAAAATCTGACCACCAGACCCTCTAACTAACAGATTATCATATTTATTTCGTCAGTGTATGACGAGGGTTATGTGACATTCTAACCTGCTATTTAGTAGGTTAAAAGAGTTTGTAAGATTTTTAGTGGGTCTGAAACCTTAGTATGAAAACATTATATATCCCACAGTGCAATGTGGTAGAGGACAACATTCTTAATAGACAGCGACAGAGACACCGCTGTAATGTCAATTACACTTCCTTTTAATTGTAGGTATGTAAGAAGTGTACGATTTCACTTTGCTATGGTTGTTAAAGTTTAAAAATTATTTTCAAATTAGTGGTAGAGCTAAGGTTGGCACAGGCTGAATGAAGGCTAACAACAACAATTACTGTTTTGAACACAGAATGAATAATTGAGAAAATGAATAAATAATCTCAGAAAACATCAAGTCACAGATTTATCATAATGGATTCATTTTACAAAGACGCCAAAATAGACACTGTAATTCAAGGTTGGATTATTAACTGCTTCTGAGAGCGATACGATTGCACCAGATTCCTCACTGGAGCTGCTTGGAAGTTAATGTTAGCTTCTGGGCAAAACTGAATAATTCTCTCTCATGCAGCGTTCCAGAGATCATCAATGTTTGTAATGTTATATTGTACATGATATCACTGACCCCAGAGTTAACTTCTATAGTGTCCAGTGTGTCAGATTTTTCTCATTAGTCCTGCTGTTGGTGAGACCATAGGGTGAGACAGACTTGTGCAAGCAGCTCAGCTGGAAAAACTCTGCTTCAGCGATACAGTAATGTAACACAAAAGACACTCTGAAATCTGATTTGCGTGGCCAGAGCATCTGGACTGAGACACATCTGAAGACTCCAATTGGAATTGCATTTCAATCAGCTTTCAAATGTGTGTCCAGACTTTGTAAAATGTATCTGGAAACAATCTCGAGATGCCAAAAACCAATTTAGGGCTGGCGGTCTTAGCAATGCAGTAATTCCCTAAATACCAGACTATTCCTTTAGGGTGCGATTGTTTTGTCAATGACTGGTAAACATGTTTGATATATATTCCTCGCTATTTAGAGGGTGTTAATAGGGGTTGAAATGACAATTCCCAGTAAAAACACAATAAAAAACAATGGTAAAACTGAGTAAGTAGGTGACAAACACACCGACACTGACACACACACACACCTCACTGATCATTCATCTCGCATGACATTTCTCTCTAAATCAGCTGACCCACCTCCTACGTGCTCAATCACATTTCTCTCATTTGTAGCCGTTGCTGTAATGGTGTCTTTTATTTCATGACCAGAATGAGTAACAGCTCTCATCCACCTGCAGTGAGAGCTGCACAGGCACCCCAGCCAGAGGAGATGCCGTAATACTGTTTCACTTAAGTCTATTTCTGACAAGGATGCTACTCTGTTCTCCACCAGTCCTGATTAGTATTCTGGTCATGATGGCATTGTTGACTGACTGATTTGTCAAATTAATGCTTCTCTTCTTATGATATTAGGAAAATAACAGGGCTGATATTAGTATTTATGGCCTCACCTGGTTGCTCTTTATTCAGTCAAGAAGTTGTTTTCATGCTCACTGATTACATTTAATTTGTTGTTTGTTGTAATAATAACTAACAGACAAAGAGGATTTTTAGACTTTATTATTAAGATTCCTATTGATACAGAACTTTTCATGTGACAATGTCAACTAAGAGGACACTAATAGTGAATGAGTCTTGTGACGATAGACCAATCCCAAGATACAAGTCCCCCTTTTACGCTTCATATCTCACTGGTTTCAAAGCATCAAAATATTTTTGTAAGTCATGTGCTTTTCTTTATCTCCATATATTTTGTAGTCTGTGACTGATATAGATTTTACAAAGGAAAAAATAAAGGATAATGATTTTACTTGAATTAAAATCACTGGTGCACTTCACAGAAAGCATTATGGGGAAAGGTGCACATTGTAGGTAGCAAAGTTCATGTGTTCATGGTTCAGTCAGTCACTCAAGCTACCATATACAGACCCTACTCTCTCCAGATTTAACAGGAAAAGGATGATCATCCTGTTTACCTAACCCAGACACCTCCACTGGCCTGTGCTGTATTTTCTGGACACGCCATATGTGCAACTATTTTCCGTGCCAACTATCCCCACCATCAACGAAGTCAAAGATGCACATGTCTATGAAAGACATATAACTGATACTGCACATCTGGCTGCAGCCATCTCACAGCAGTTCAAGCTGGTAAACCAATCTGCTTTCTGGCTTTAGGTTATGGAGAAGCAATGGGGAAGAAGAGGTGGGTTCCCTGACTTCATCTTCATCAGCATTTAGTGTACTCTCTCATTTCTTTGTGTTCCTCTGAACATTTAAAGCACGGATCCTGAAAGAACAAGAATCACATTATTCCTGCAGTAGTAAGACCAGAAACATCAACAAACATGTCTGTACTTTATATGTTCTCAACTTACTTTTACTGAAAATAAATGCTCCAAAGTTAGCTAGTTTTTAGTATGCTACGACATGTCACTTCACATTATTAGTAGGTAGCTATGTTGACTCCATAGCTATCTTAAAAATGAGCATTAAATTACTAAAGACCGGTTATGTAACTGTTTTACAATCTTCTAAAAATATATGTAAAGTACATGTACATCTTTTTCTTTACCAGTAAATGAAATTGTAAAGTAACCTGTTGATGTTTAGTCATTAATATTTTATGAGTGTTTCATGTTACCTTGTCTGTCAAGATCCTCTTGTTACTCTTTCTTCAAAGAGAGGCAGAGAAGAGAAATGACTAAAGTCACGACGGGCACCATAGTGTTTCAGTTGGAATTTGTCGTCACTGCCGGTGCCACCGAAATCTGAGCTGAATCATTTGCTCAGACATTTCTTTCACATTGCTTTTGCAGAATCATATCAACTGGCATCAATAAACAACACAGACTCAAAGGACACAAAGTGTTGGCATGCAGGTACCTGGCATGTGCATCGTGGTTATGGTGGTTGTGGTAATCAGAGTGGTGGTTGTCTCCTCCTCTATGGGCAGCGAGGACATGGTATTCCTTGACCCTGTCTGGCCAGCAGCAGAAGAGGAGCTTAAAGCTGTGGTGAGCAGCCCTGGTGATATGACTGTCGCTGTTGACTCGGTCTGCCCAAGTCCAGGCACAGCCTGTGTCGGGTTGGTGGTAGTACCTGCAGAGTCCAAAGGTTCAACTTAATGTGTCATTTCCAGTGATCATTCACCCACATTGTACTTCAGCTTCATTATGCTTAAAAAGCCATAAAGACCTGTGTTAATGTACCTGTGCTTGCAGAAGCCTCTCCTAAGTATTCCTTACTCTGCAGGGCAGCATGGATCAGGTCACCCAGAGGGTAAGAATCTGGGGTTGATGTTGGTGGTGTATCAGGCTCAGGAGTCATAAAGCTCATACCTGAAATAGCCATAACTTATTATTGCTTTGGTATTTGCAAAAGCAGAAACCTACATGGCGGGACATGGAAAGCAAATGCACTGAAGAATATTTTTCCCCTACATTTGAGTCAAGCAAAGTCTGCATTAGTACATGTTTGTGGTGGAACAACAAGGGTGCATGCTCAGAGAACACATACACACATACAGTTAGTTACCTGAAACTAGGTGGATCATGGTGACAAAAAGCATCACAGCAAGGCGTGTGAACCCCATGGCTTTGAATGAAACTGAATGACCTGGGAAGGTTAAAGTGAGCAATTGATTAGCAAACTATAATGACATAATATAAATAGAACAATTACTGTATCTTGTACTGTAATGTAATTGACTATTAGAGGCTTACAATTACTGCAGGAGGCATGGAAATAATCCATGTTCACTGGAGTGCTAATGAATATCACATTATTAGTCACATTATCTAAAACACTCTCTCAATCCAGGTACAGAGCATATGTTTACATCACACAGGCCACAATGACTCGGATCAGATCGTTGTAAAAGCTCAGCACCATCAATCTGGAAATTATCAGTTCATAAGATACAGAAGCGTAAAAGACAATGTAATAAAAGTAATTCTGCAGGTCTAGGGAAAAAGGCCAGGTACACACAGCACACGGTAGGTTAAGTATTCAGGCTTCCCCCTGCATTTTCTCACCCAAATCTGCAATAACATGCCCGAAAATGCGCTATTCCAAAATTCACCAACGGAGCCTACCCTCGCCGCAGGTAGCCTCTAAGCCTTATTCTATTATCAACCTGTTAATGGTAATGTGTCAAAAAGCACCTCCGCTGTAATTCGAGGCGTTTCCTCGGTGAAAATGCCAGCCTGGTGTGTGACAAAATGATGGGGCTAAACGAGGCAGCATCACTCGCACCTCCCCCGGCCCTCTTTGTGCGGAGGACGGTTTTTGGCATCAGTCATCACCACTGTGAGACCGACAACCATCTCAGCAACGTTGAAAGGTGCCTGTCGCTTACCTTTGTCTTCCAGGCTGTGTCCTCCTGTGTTCTTCTACTTGGACAGTATCCTGTTGCTTTAGGCCCCGAGAACACGGCGGGGTTTGTGCTGGTGAGATGCCCCTAGCTGGTTACCGTGTGGTTGACGCATTCGGCTATGATGTGAGGGCATTTGTGTTGAAGCTCCAGGTGCGCCCTAGCGGTCGCACTCGGTAACTGCAGCGGCGCGCGGGAAGATATCCACATTTTGTCTGTGAGCGCTGGAGGAGCTGTCCACCAGCACGGTGCTGAAGTGTGTCCGACACAGCGCTGCTGCACGGTATATCAAGGTAATCAGACATGAGATGTGAGATGCGGCAAGTAGTGGGTAAATCGTGTTTGTTTGCTCATGTAAAGGCCAGCATGTGCCATACGGTATGCATGGCGAACATTTTGTGCCGTGGTTTTCTGTAATGGGTGGATGTTTGCGCTAACATGGAATGCGGACATTAAACATGAGCCAGCTGAGCTGTGGGGGCTGGTGCAGAGCAAAAACAAAATGAATGCTGAAGCGACTGCAAAAAAGAGAGACCCAAATCCACAATTCATGGAACACCTCCATGATGATACCAGTGCTGTAGCCTATAGGTGTTTCCAGTGGGAAGTATCATCACATAGCATGTAATTGATGCAACTACAGAACGAATCCGTTGGAATAAGCCTATTAGGAAAGAGCCCACCCACCTAAAACACACGCGCGCACGCATGCACGCACAATCGTGCATGCACTCATGTTTTCTTGTTGTTCACAGTATAAAAAAAGAGGAAAGGCATCTAACTCTTAAGTCTGTCTGAGGCTCTGAAAATATGACTTACACACAGCCCGACTGCAACATCTGGTCTGCTTTGCACTGGTGTCAAGGTCAAATAAGTGTCCATGTCATGGGTGCTCTGCAATTTAGTACATTTTACATTTGGATAGATACACAATAGCAGCGCTCACTACCGATGTAATGTCAATATTTATTATATAAATGAATTTTAACAACATTTTTATCTTAAATTACACAAATTCCCCCAAAAGTCACTACTGTGAATTGCATGTTATTTATGTCAGCAACAACCCCTGTAAGCAAATGAGCGGAGACACGTTTTTCAACTAATAGAGAGCGCTGTACAGTTTCTAACCATGACTTTGTTTATAATGCATGAAATATTATGACACACAAGTTGAGGCTGATGGGAAAAACTATTGGAAAGTTAAAGTGGCAACAGGACTTTTCATAAGTTAACTGTTGTCTGTTTACTTTATAGACCCCACTGTTACAAAGGAAAACCCAATTTAATTTGCTGCTCATCTCTCAGCCCAAATTTTAGCTACATGTAGGGCTGTTGGGCGAAGAACAGATTGTGCTTATGCATTTTTGTCAAGTAAACTACTTGATTTTCATATTCCCGCCACCATGGACACAAAGAGTGTAGAGTGCTCCAGTAATGACTCTCCCTCATCTCAAAGTCAATGGGTTTTTGGTTACATGCCTGAAATAAGGTCTGTGGTTAGCACATGCTTAGGAGGCTTTCAAGTTTGTTCTACAACATGAAATACATCAGTGAATACCCCTCTTGCTAATTTTAGGGTTTTATATGTCTTAAAAAAAAGGCAGTTGCTTACAAGTGGCTAAATGAGACTACAGAAGGTCATCACACTGAACATGAATTCACGGCCTTGTTGTGGTAGGGACGTGGGTCATGTAACCGTGGTGTAGTTTGTTCATAGCCCAACATTAGCTTTTTACTCTTGGCGATTGCATTTACAACTCAAAAATCAGAAAAGTGATGTACATTTGTAAAGATGATCTTGCTAGAGAAAATGTGTTAGTATCATAAAAGTTTGTTTGACACAGATTTTCTACAATAATCCAAAATCCAATGGAAAACTTATAAGCTTTTTGACAAGGGAACCAGGGTGACGCTAACTTCCCTGTTGGCCTACAGAAAAACATCACTGTTGTAGGCTTTCTACCTCTTGAGCAAAAGCAAATCCTTTTCCTGTTTTCACTGATCATGTAGTACCAAGTTCAAATGAATTTATGTCTTTCTACTGCAAAGACAGCCTAGTTTTATGACAATATCACCTTTCTGGAAATAAAATACCTCTTTAAGGAAATAGGTAAGTCACAAAACCGACCTTTCATAAGTGGTTAAATAGTGACCTGTTTACCTGTAGACTTAGCTGTTGCAAAGGAAAACAAAGTTTTATTTGAATTTAAGGAGGCAAAGATACAGACACTCTCTGATTAAGCAGTCAAGGCTGGTATGACTTCAAAATATTGCCTGCAGTGAAATCTTAAGCTACATCCACAGTGAGTTTGCTCAGAGAGGTCCAAGATCAGGGCTTACAAAACCCCATGAAGTCAGTGTCAGAGGCAACTTAACCAAAGGGTCAGTGGCTTCACGATGGACCGGCAACCTGTTTCACTAATTTCTTCCAAATGCATGCTGGGATAGGCCTCAGCTCCCTGTGACCCTGAAGGGGATTAAGAAAATAAATGGATGAGAGGGCTGTTTGAATCCAGGACAATCCATCATTCCCTTTAGGCTGTGCTTGTTGGCAAACAGGGCCTCTCATCCCTTTATACAATGATCCGTAAGACTTTGACAAGCAAAAATAAAATCTTTGGATTGTAGGAAAACATCTTATTATTGTTGTTTTTATTATGTAGATTAAAAAAGAAATAAAAGCATCACCATTAAGACTCATAGTTCAGGGTGTAGAAAGTCTGGGGTTACTTAAGGAATAAGTTCTAGGCCAGTAAAAACATCTTTATTTTCATTTTATTTTATTTTATAGTACTTTGTCATATTACACATATACATGCTTTGCCATAATCTCTCAATCTTCTTCTATTTCAGTATCTTAGTGTCTCACAAATCAAAGGATGCACTGGTCAATGAACACACTGCCCTTGCCTCCATATGTTGAGCTGGGTGTCCACTCATTGAGTGGCCTTCTGTGGACTCTTCTGCTACTCTTTCTGTGGCACTGTTATCGGATGGGCTCCGACCTGCCAATCCCAGGCCATGCACACGCTGGAAAGCTCAAGTCAGGCTCAAGGCGGTCCATGATGTCCCGTGGTGGTAGCTGTGCTGGAACAAAGTGTAACGCACGGTCCAAGCTGTCGAGAAGTGATCAAATTACTCCCTTTATTTCCATGGAAACAGAGGAGGATGAGGAGCAGGGACAGGGCTACCTCACCCCAGTGCTGAGTCATGCCTTGTTCCCAGCCCAGGCATCTGCAGAAGCCAAGAAACTCTACGCAGCACTGCAAGAGTATGCCAAGCGCTACAGTTGGGTGGGCATGGGCCGCATTCATAAAGGCCTCCGTGAGCAGGTACAAGTCTATTCCATGCAGGCCATAAGCTAGTACTTGCTATTGGCAGTAAATCCTGTAGGCCCACATGTTGTATACAATCATTTATCACTCCAAAATCCATTGTGGATTGTAAATCCAGAGGTTTGTTTTCATAGCATGTACATAATCATGTGTAAAAGAAGTAATCAATACATGTCAAGGGTAAACAGCAGAGGCAAGAGACATCATCAAGAATGAGTAATTGATTTCTCATCGTTCTCACTTTAGGTCAGACTGAATGATCACTCTGCTATACAGAAGCCTCATCTATTCTTCTTACCAGATGTCCCAAGTGTTCCTTTCTTCCCACGAGATGCTCATCGACATGACATTGAAGTGTTGGAAGCCAACTACTCTGTAATTTTGGCTGAATTCAAGGCTGTATATCAGAGGGGTATCGACTCCAAACTAGGCTGGACCTGTCTTGGACCAAAGGTATGCAGCCCTTTAGTTGCTGAAATGGCTTGTTGAGATATCTTTATAGTCCCTCCAGCTCCAGGTTATCTTGTGATGTTGCAGGTGCTTGTGCTTGCAGGTGCAGATCTTGAACAGTGAACAGTGTTAAGTCACCCCAGGACCTCTGTTCATTATGTGCACTATCATAATGTCCTTGCTGTTTTAATCTTTCACTTTTTCGAGATTTCCCCACGTCACTTCAAAGACCAACAGGTGCCTGTCTCGGTGCCTGGGCAAATGTGGTGGGAACACATGCAGTTCTTATGACAATATCTGCATCCTCTTTGAACTCTGTCACTACACAGACATATACAGTTTCAAGATTCCCTAAACCCTCTTTTTTATGGGTTTTTAATTAGATATGGGTCAAATAATTTTCATTCATAAATTTCTATTTTTGTGCATTTTGGGTCACTGAGCCAAATTTGACCTGAACCATATTTAAGAGTAATATGAATTGATTTATCCTGTTTAATTCTGATGAACACTCACTGGCCACTTTATTAAGTACACCTGTTTAACTGCTTGTTAATGCAAATAGCTAATCAGTTAATCACATGGCACCAATTCAATGCATTTAGGCATGTAGACATGGCCAAGACGATGAGGCATGGTTGTTTATTTCAGAAACTGCTACTTCCAGCAGGATAACGCACGACAATGAGTTCACTGTACTCCAGTGGTCTCCATAATCATCAGATTTCAATCCAATAAAGCACCTTTGGGATTCACATCATGGATGTGCAGCCAACAAAATCTGCAGCAACTGCGTGATGTCATCATGTCAATATGGGCCAAAATCTCTGAGGGATGTTTCCAGCGCCTTGTTGAATCTATGACGCCAAGAATTAAGGCAGTTCTGATAGCAAAAGGGATCCAACCTGGTGCTAGCAAGGTGTACCTAATAAAGTGGTTGGTGAGTGTATGTCTCTCACTGGGTTCATATGTTTATTGCAGGTCATTGTCTCTTTCAGGGCCAGGCAGTGTTTCCTTTGTACAGTGCAGGTGTCTCTGTGGCAGGAAACTGTCGCTCCTGTCCCCGCACCTATCGGACACTTCTCTCTCTACGTACGTTCATAAGCAGCAACTCATTGGGATCTGCTGGATTTTGGCTGTTGGGGCCTGGAGCTACACTGGGGAGCTCATACGGTCCCACGAATACACGCCTACGTTGTCATCTTGGTGAGTGAAAGAAAAGCACTCATCATGGTTTATCTGCATTCATCTGCATCTCAGACAAATCTGAAAACTCTTTAAAGAAGCAACAGATAGGATTCGGGGTTTTGTTAGCTTGGCGCCACCTAGCGTCAGCAGTGTTGCTGGCACTGTCGCAAAGACCAAATTGACTGTGGGGATCAGAGATAATCAATAAACTGTAGGCTGTAAAGCCACCAGTATACCTCTATGTATATGTAGAATGAGAAGGTGTGTGGACACTCTACTAAATAAATGAGTAAAGAGAGGGATAATGTATTGTGAGCTGGTGACTGCTGAAAAATAACTCCCGACAGGGGAATGGAAACCCGACGCACAGCGGAGTTATTTTTCCAACGGTCACCAGCTCACTATACATTATCCCGCTTAGAACATGGCTTACTACTAAAAGATTCAAATGATGGTAATCACTGTCCGAGGGCTGCCGTAGAATGGCAATGTGGATGTCAGCCGACCAACACTCGCTACCCAGTCCCTGGTTGCGGCGATTTGCGATGCTAGCCAGCTAGGAGCTAACTAGCAGCCAGTACAGTACAGTCCTCTCTCAGCTAGCTAACATTTAGCCGTGTTACTTACTGATCCATTAGAAAGAAAGCTAGCTGGACATTGGTTCTGAAGCCTCTTTGGTCACGGAGCTCCCTCCGTCTCTTGAACACCTGACTGAGGTTTACTCTTGTTTTTCCTCTTCTTTTATCACTCTCCTTTTTGTGCATCCTCGACTCCTCATACAGATTAGCTTGTTTTCTTTTGGGAGGCCTTTTTTCACTTATCTCCAAACTTTGTCCGTCTGCCATTGTGCTCCTGACTCAACTATCTCATGTCCCGGCCAGTTCCTCATAAGGACCAGCTCCAGTCCCTGATTGGCTGACCAAGCAGTTTTGAAATACATGATGCATTTCCTGCTGTAAAGCAGATTTTTTCCGCGAAAATTCGTCCCTGGTGGCAGAAGCTTATTGCAAAGATTGCAAAGCCATTAAGTAACCTATGTAAATGCGGATAGTCTGATTTTACTGTGTATACTACCCTGTGCAACCCACATTATTTCAATAATAATATACAGTATATAGGCTGTCTGTTGCTTCTTTAACTGACAACACAAAATAAAAAGGAGAGAAAGACAAATGACCTGATAAAATACTAAACCATTGCATAATGTTGTACTTTGTGGGTCGGGGTTCATTTCCTCCTTAGCCTATTTTGTACTGTTATCCGTCTGGCTATAATCCTCTCAGTTTTAAACACAGCCAGGGCTGTAGTGCATGGCCTTCTTAGCTGAGGGAAACCATATTTCGTTTTCAAACTTTAAAAACAGACATCACTTTTGTAGGTCTGCAGACTCCACCCCTGTGTGAGCTGGTGGTGGGAGGGGAGCCTCAGTGCTGGTCAGAAGGACACTGCCTCCTGGTTGATGACTCGTTCCTCCACACTGTCTCCCACAAGGGTCAGTGAATCAAGAACAATTTCAAAGAACATGTAAAATTCATTTTTTTTGCTCCATTTAATGAGTTTAGCCCTAAATTTCTGCAACATTTTTACTTCATCTTGCATCTGTGTCTATTTCTACAGGGCCTCCAGATGCTGGACCCCGAGTCATTTTGAGTGTGGACCTCTGGCATCCAAATGTGGCTGCAGCAGAGAGACAAGCTTTGGACTTCATGTTCAGCCCTGACCTCTGACTTTGCACCTGCCAATATTACCAATACACAACATGCAGGGGTGCCTTACCTTAGCCCTGTTTGTTGTTGGTCATACATTTCATTCCAGTCGATGAATCACTGTGTGAATCTGCCCTAAGAATTACACAAGCCATTAGCCACACTTTCAAGTGATGTCTGATCTATAGTCTACACCAGGAAGTGCCACAGGAGTGCATTATTATGTATGATGTCAGAAAATGCTAAATTTTAGTCAATTTGAATACAAGCAGACATCACTTGAAAGCACAAAGAAATCTAACCTAAGAAGAGCAGATCAGGTGTTAACTATTGTAAATCTAATCTTGACATCATATACTATGCTCGTGAATGCTATTTGCATGCAAAACCTATCTGTCCTGTTTACTGGACCTCGCTTTGAGCTGCTCATGCATGTGCACGAGTGCATGAGTCAGCCTGGGATGCTTCATTTTGAAATGTAGGTAGATTATGGCTCAACCAAAAAACTGTGAAAACCTGATAATCGTATAAATGTAAGTTACAATTTATTTTTGTTTTACAAAATTATTGCCAAACATATATTAAAGGTCTAGTGTGTAGGATTTAGTGGCATCTAGTGGTGAGGTTGAAGAACTGAAACTTCTCCAGTGTGTGTGTGTGTGTGTGGGGGGGGGGAACTACAATACGCTGGCCAACATGAAAATGTGAAAATGCAAATGGCCTTATCTTAAGCCAGTTTTTGACATGTCCATTCTGGGCCACTGGAAGAGGATCTGCTTTTTTCCAGTTGATGATAAACTAATATAGTATAATATATGATATTATACACCATGTCTGCAAATAGATGCTCCTAAATCCTACTTTGCATACTGTGGTTATTATTTCTCTCTGTATTACCTCTACGGATACTTGTATGTTTCTATGTATAAATATATTAATATATTTTTCTTTGTTTATTAATATAGTTGAACGTATGTTAGTCGTTTACATATTGTGTGACATGCATATATCAGGTTCTTGGTCAAATGTATTTTTCTTTGAATCCAAATAACAAATAAACAACCAATGAATCAGTATTGACTGTGTTATACTGAGTGCATAGCTTAACTGAGTACATGTGAATGCACACTTTTGTTGATACAGTGTGCATGGATCAGAGCTAATTGTTTTGTTTGGTCTTTGAAACTATATCATATACTTGTGCAGGAGAACAGATCTTAATCTAATAATTAGTATAAAAATATATTACATTTATTAAAGAAAAAATATCTACTGAGTACCTTTTGTGTTTCTAAATAATATTGCAGATGTATTTATTCTCTAACAAACTCCAAAATGGCCAGTATTACTGGGGAAATACAATGAGTCTAGTGAATATGTCTTTTAATTCAAACACATCAGAACAGTATTTTTTAAAACACTCTTGGTTCATCAAGCTCCTATATCATTTTTTTGGTTACTTTCTTCAGTCAGCAGATGAGAATTAGAGGTGATTTTGTTTTATCTGCCATCTGTTCATCTGAGGGTCCCATGATGAGGATTACAGAGGCTGAACTAATCCAGCCCAGAGAGACAGATTATTCTGAGATTGTTTATATGTAGTGGTATGTATGTTGTTTTTATGGTGTGTGACTCACCCAACAATGGACATTTATTCTATGAGCTGTGAGAGATTTGATAGAAAGCTAAACATCATTGTCAAACTCACAAGCAAATAATATAACGACTCAAATACTGAGTCTTGCTGTCAAAGGTCAGTATGAGGGGATGACGGTCTTATAATCAAACTCTCATCGTAATTTTTCTAAGCCATCCACCACATCATTACAAGGTGAGGCTCACTGCGATGTTTTCATGCCAGCGGTGGCATATGCAAATCTGTAACACACATCAGTGTTCTTCACTGACAATCTTGACATAAGGTCACAGCCTTAAAAGATTATGACCAGGACATGTATTTAACAGACAAAAATAACTGTTGTCACACTCAACAATGTTCATGCTGGCCTTTTGTTATGCAACAGCATTAGCAACTTTAGAGGGATTATTTTCAGTGAAAGAAGCAAAATGAACAAAGTGGTCAGAAAATAAATCTGTTATTATTATTATTATTATTATTATCATTATTACTATTATTATTATTATCTTTGGCAACCTGCCATTTAGAAATACTTTCAGTCTCACTTGCTGAAATGTGCATGAATCTGCTTGTATTGTACGGCATTGAATATTGTATGGTACATTCCATGAAAGAGCAGATCAATACTCCACAATCGTCCTAACATTACTCGCATTAAGTCTCTCCTGACACACACCGATTATGAAGTTTTATTTGGAACGTTCTTTACAGACACACATGCTCTTAGTCAGTATGATTGTGCCATTGAAGCCCACACAGCAGACTTGACCAAACTGTTGATCAAATTTTGGCTTGACCGAGGTGCTAGATATGATCATTAGGGATAATCAAAACAAACTGAAAAGCTTTCCAATCTGGAAAGGTGTCCAGTATTTTACTCTGAAACGAAGCGTTGGATAAATAAAGAGACTGACAGATGACTGAAATGACTCAGCACGCAATTTTCAAAAGCATATTTTCTATTTGTCAGAGCCTTATTACTGAGAATATATTTTTCATAAACACACATTCTTTGACATGAGATCAGGGAACTCCGCAGTGTCTGTAAAAGACAGCATTAGTTATCACATTTGTAATCTAATATTTTGATAAATTACCTAACATTTACATACTGTAGTTCAATAACTGTAAAAATGTTTGTAACTGAAAGCTAGTGGTATACTTGAAAACCCAATTGCCATAACAAATGTTGGCAATGCTCGTTTTTGAAAACCAGGGATACGTTACATTTGCATGTTATTGTGTGGCAGATTTGTTAACACTTTATGTTTCAACAATGCTGTAGTTAACATGTGGTTAAGATTTTGGAAAAGATCACGTTTTGGTTTAAATGACCTGGTTTTGGGGGCACAATCCCCACTGGAAATGCAGCGTTGTTGCTGTAAAAAACTGCTCTTCGTGCCACTGTCCCAGCTGGAAACACAGTGACAGGTTGCTACAAAACACCCATGTTTTATGCCTAAAAAGCCACTGGAAACACAGCAAAGACTCACTAAAATACAACTGGTTTTGTTATTTATTGGTCTCGAGCAGACGTCTGCAACAGCTTGGCAGGCGGGTGACATGCCATCCACCATCATCTCCACCTCCATATGACAAAGCAGCTCATGTACTACGTCACTTTAGAAATATAATATGCATGAAAAGTGCAAATGTAACATATCTGTCGCACAAAGTCAACATTGTCTTCTGGCGACTGGGCTGCTGATCACTATGTCTCACAATGGAACACGTTCTCATCAGACCTGTGTGTCAGCCCTGCTGCAACAGGGGAAATTTGCAAAGAAAAAAGGACAAATCACAAACATCTGAGAAATGCTTTGCATTTTTATTTAATTTTCCACAAAATGTCCGATTTGTCTTTAAGATAAAGGTATACTTGTATGCAAAAAGTCAAACTCAGAGGTACACTTTAACAAAACACATTTGTGAATACCATTCAGTGGTGGAAGTACTACTCAGATCTTTTACTTAAGTAAAAGTAGCAATAAATATTTTAGTATAGGAGAAGAGTACTCTATACAGCCCATTTTAGACAATAATATATATTATAGATAACTGGATTACAATTAGTAATGCACTGATGTGTAAGCGGCACTAATGTTGCCGCTAGTAAATATGGGAATCATTTCCAACTGACCAAACTGCTGGGCCTAACTTAACATATTAACACTCTGGCATTTGTATGTTAATTTATTTTCTGTGTGAATAATCTGAATCTGCAGGGTAACAAGTAACTACTATTGTCTAATAAATGTAGTGGAGTAAAAGTTCTACGTGGGCTTTCAGAATGTTGCGGAGTCAAGGAATCAAGTAGCATAAAAATGCAAATACTTAAGTAAAGTATAAGTACCTCAAAATTGTACTTATGTACAGTACTCGAGTAAGTGTACTTTTCTACATTCCATCACTGATACCATTATTAAAGAAACTTCAGGCAGATGGTGGGCTGCCTTTACACCCTGGTGAGGCAGAAGCATGGGAGGTGAAGAAGTGGCAGTAGAGGACAGTTGGTCCTGCTGAGATCATGTTCTCCAGGTGTCGCCGGAGGGACAGATGGTTTTATGCCCGGGTCGAGGCTGCAGCCACATTAAAGGCAGAGTCAATCATTACTTTTAGGAGGTCAGTGCTGAACATTCTCAGCTGACTGATAATGTCCTCTGGATCAGATTAAATTCACTGCAGACACTCCCTACAGCAGGCAAGGAGCTGCTTTAAGGAAGAGCTGTTGTCATTGTCCACAACTATTAAAGCCTTAGGAGTCATTGGGAAGAAGCACGCACATAGCTCATCCCCTCCCATGCCACCCACACACCATTGCAAGGTACTGCAAGGTCTCATAAAATGCTATGGGCTCATCCTCCATATTATACCCCTTTTAATGTGAATAAGAGTGGGTGGGGTTTACCCAAATGTAACCTATAGAGAAAAGGTGGGGGTGACAGAAGCAGACTGTTCATGAGAGTTTTGACCTTGCAGAGTCTTGTTATTTTACTGACTCCTCTAGGCTAATGCTGCATTCATGTAACACTACAACTATTGTATTTATGAGTTTACAACTTGTAGACAGTGCAGATGTCAACAACAAAGTTGTAACTGTAGCTGAGACATAGCTATGCCAACTAATTTCACGAAAGCTGCCTTTGAGTAACAAAAACTGTAAAATATATTATTTCACCATTTGATTTTAGTTTAGTTCCCAAGACCAGCCCACGGCACAGCTCACCCACAGCATCTCCCCAACACAGAAACTTGCTCACTGTACTTTTGCCTCTGCCGACTTGTTTAGCTGGACATGGCAGACACCTCTAATTTCACATATGTATTAGTTCTTCCGTTTTTAAACAGCTGATAATGATGTTCGCACCTGCTGCTCTGTTTGACAGCTCTGCAGGATTCATGGCGAACTAGGTGACAACAAACTTTTCAAATTGCTGAGCAAACATATCCCTAAACTGTAAGGTGTGGCTATCTCGGGCTGTGTGTCCACATAGCGTTTTTTTTTTCTTTCTGAGTTGTTCCCACTGAGGAGAGAGCATGTGTTGCCTCCAGAAAAGCTGTATTTTCTGAACTTTTTGAGAAGCGCCATTGCCACCTTTTTCAGGCAACCAATCATATAGGGTAGGACTTTATCCAAGCCATATGACATCATAATAGAGACAGAAAAGCTCATTTGTTGGAGCAGACACTGAAGACGCTGAAAGCCCTTTTTTCATGAAATGCTGTGATGAAGTCTCCCCCCGTGCCACCGCTTTTCTGACAAAGAAAAACGCAATGTGGACACTGGCCCTAAAGTTTTATCATCTAAAAAACAGAATACAGTTACTCATAAGAATTAGGCTATCATCAACATAAAATTTAATAAAAAATGCATCCTCTCCTTTCACAGTCATCCATTCATTCTGTTGTCTTCATTTCTGCGACATCATTTTCACAAACTCTGTAAAGAAAATAGACAAAATATTGGTTAGCCAAATTCTTTGGTAGATTTATCGCAAACTTTTTGCTTTGGCACTGAGTGTAAATGATAACTAAAGTAACTAGCTGACACATAAAAAGACACAGAATGAAATTACTGTATGTGTGACCAGCATTTAAATGAAATTTGACTGAACAAATTATTTTAACAGTAAATATTTTTCATGGCAGACATTGTTACATTGTGACAGTGTGCCAGTGACCAAAATAATACCAGGGCCCTAATACTTTTTTCAGATGTTTTCTGATGTAGTCATTTAAAAGGGCTTTATGCAAAATTCAGAGTCTCTGAATTGTTTGGACATGTTTCTCAACATGAAGGTGGCTGAATTGGTGCCTAGCACAGGCCCCCAAGTCTGTGCCAGACTTTGAAGCCAATTTTTGTGGTGGTCAGATGATGCCCTGTGGCCTAAAACACTTTTTCGTATTGACTTACATGGCCAAGGAGACGTCTGTAAATCAGCGGATAAATGTTTTAGACCGTCACCATCTCTGCAAAACGATTTATTTCACTATTGGGATTTGATCCATTTGGTGCCATATTATTGCTCTAATAGAACCATTAACAACACTTTTAAAATTGAAGCTATCTATTTGAATCAAAGATTGTTGATTCAATTTGAGTTACTTCAACTCCTGTGTTTTGTAAAACAACTGAACCAATTGAACATCTCGACAGTGGAGGTTAATATAAGGCAGAAAAAGACTTAATATTTGTGTGTGCATGTGTGTACATATATCTCACCCTCAAAGTCAACTGTTCCATCTCCATTGTTGTCAGCTTCTCTGACCACTGCTTCGATTTCATTTCTGCTGGTTTGTTCTCCTAGTAACTTTATCATGGCATGTCTTAGCTCATCAGATGTAATAGATCCATCTCCATCAATATCAAACTGTATTAAAGTGGAAGAGGAAAGCAAAACATTGTAAAACTCTGGGGCATTTCTGACACATATTGCAATCACGACATGCCAGATATCTGCTTTTACAGTATGTTCATTTAATATCCACCATGGGGTGCCAAAGACCAAAAAGAGAAAGTAGGTATGTTGGGCTCACCTCTCGAAATGCATCTTTAAGTTCCTTCAGCCCAATCATCCCTGCAGTTTCAGCCAAAAGCTTGGGGGTCATTAGTTCCACGAAATCGTCAAAGTCCACCCGTCCCCCCACTGTGATGAGACAAATGATGTAACTAATATTAGCAGGCAGTACACAGAGAACACAGCTTAAGCTATGTTTGAGTCCTCTAACACCATTGTGAAAAAAGTACTTGTCTAGCTTTTAGCCTGCTGTTTGAGAGATTTATCTTTGGCAATTAGTGATGCTCTATTTCATACATTACATTTCACTCTGCTGCGCTTGTCACTGTGGAAAACAATTTTGAGACAAGCACTTATGCCACTTCCTCTGGTCGTTTATCTTCCTGGTTTTAAATTATTGACTTAACTCAAAATCTCAGTGGAGGTAAACACTTTATAAATGTGAAGAGGATGGTTTGCATTCAACTGTCAGATGGATTGTAAAAATATATGGTAGTATATCTAAGATAATATCTGTGCTCTTCCATACAATTTATGTGAGCCACTGACATATGATAAGCCAGCAGACGATATATTTAATTGTTCCAACCAACACTTTGCCGGCTTCTTTAGAAATAGAAAAATGCAAATGTGCTCTGTGTCTCAGGAGACCATTGTGAAGGAGAGCGTGAAAGACACATTTCCTGAAAAGATTTTTAGTATGTTTTGCATAAGTTTTTGAAACACGTTCAGCAAAAAATTTAAAAAAGCACACATTTGAAAACCAACAAGAGAAATAAAACAGTGGGAACAAGTTATTATCTCATGGGATTAAGTTATTATATTGTGGGAACAAGTTATCTCATAGAAACAAGTTATCTCATAGGAACATCTTTCTTCTTATACTGTGGGAACAAGTTCTTATCTTGTGTGCACAAGTAAATTATTTTGTGGGATTAACTTATATTGTGGGAACAAATCATCTCATGGAAAAAAGTTCGTATCTTGTGGGAGCAAGATATTATCAGTGTGGGATTAAGTTATTATATTGTGGGAACAAGTTATTATTTTAAGGGATTAAGTTATTATATTGTGGGAACAAGTTATCTTGCAGAAACAAGTTATCTCATAGGAACATCTTTCTTCTTATATTGTGGGACCAAGTTCTTATCATGTGTGCACAAGTTACTGTAATTATCTTGTGGGAACAAATTTTTATCTCATGGGAACAAGTTATTATCTTGCGGGAGCAAGGTATTATCAGTGTTGGATTAAGTTATTGTATCATGGGAACAAGTTATTAACTTGTGGGAACATGTTCTTATCCAGTGGGAGTAAGTTCCTGTCCTGTGAGATTAAGTTATTATATTGTGGTAACAAGTTATCATCTCGTGGGAACATGGTCTTATCTAGTGGGAACAAGCTCTTGTCCTGTGAGATTAAGTTATGATATTGTGGGAACAAGTTATTATCTCATGGGAACAAGCTGTTATATTGTAGGAACACGTTCTTATCTGGTGGGAACAAGTTTGTGTCCTGTGAGATTAAGTTATTATATTGTGGAAACAAGGTAATTATCTTGTGGGAACAAGTTATTATATTATGGGAACATGTTCTTACCTTGTGGGAGCAAGGTATTATTAGTGTGGGATTAAGTTATTATATTGTGTACACAAAATGAGAGGCTCACTTGTTTCCACAAGGTAACTAACCAGACCAATAATATCACCTTTTAGGACGTTAGGGGCTCCGTAAAATATCCACAATAAATTAACAGATTATATTTTCGTCAGCCAATTGGCAGTAATAAAACATTAATGGAGTTTGACATAGTTTTGCTTTTACCTCATAAATTAGAGAACATTACTCACAGTTCATGTTGATGTTCTGACTCAGTTCTATGAGCTCCATTTCAGTGGGCATGTAACCCATGGTCCTCATCAGGTTCCCCAGGTCCTTACAGGTTATGAAACCATCTTTGTCTTTATCAAACTCGACAAAAGCTTCACGCAACTCTAGAGAGCATACAGACAAATAAATTGAGATGGCATATCTTGAAAGAAACTTAAAGATAAAAATCAATATGTAACAGTATATTTGAACACATAAAACAACAGTTACCGTCAATCTCATCATTTGTAAGAGCTCTTGTCTGCGAAAGAATAAAGGCATGGATAAAAATATGAAATTCTGTTAGTATGTTTTATACACCCTTTTATACACTTTTCGACGAAATGTATCACTACTGATGGACCCACAGTAACCCTTATTATTTTATATCTATGAAATACTTATGTTGAAATTGTTGATGTGTCCACATACATTCGAAAAATACCCATTTATTTATCCAAAATATGAGCGTTCTAGACTATTTTTAGGACAAAACATTAATTTAAGAAAGGCGTGAGTAACTGTCACTCATTATACGTGGGGACTTTTGTGTTTTTACCATTAGATCACACATTTAAAGTACACATTCATGTATGTCATACCTTTGTTTAATATGTCACATAAAAGTGCTCTTAATGACATCATGATATGCACCAGCGTCATCCACATTATGTTCTCTGATGAACATTCATCATTTTAATTGTATAATATGACGTTTATTATTTTGCACAAGGCTTCAATATAGTTGTCCACATGAAGTTAACAGTATTTCATTGAAGTATATAACACTTCTATACTTTTATTCTGTTCTGAAATAAATTAATTTGAACTTGTATTTCAAATGCATTTGGACTAGGGAATATTATTTCTTAGTATTGAAAAATAAATTAAAGTGCAATTCTGATTATCTGACTAGGTTTTTGCCTTTGCATCTGGTTTTAGCCACACATATGACCACATTACATCATATCATCCCGATGTTTTTGATCCACGTTTTTTTCCTGTGTATACTGTGAATACGGGTTGGTAGCAATGTCCAGAAACATTTCTGTTTGTGTGCTTCTAACTTTTCTTTAAAAAAAAAAAAAAAAAGAAAAAGAAAAAAAAATCTAACAGGATCTTGTTTGATTGATCCCAAATCATATGTAGAGTATATTAATTTTGGGATCACAACATCAGCACAGGTTGCCTATAAAGTTCAACGACTGGTAAAAAGAAAAAAACATGAATGTATGTGAGGAATGCAGAATGCAACCTGTGTAGCCATGATTCAATTTTTACATAAAATATTACGGTTTTGTATAAATGTATGTTGTGAACATTAGGGACAAAGCACAGAAACTGCGTGCCAATGCATCCGCTTAATGCACCAGCTAAAAAGCTTGCCCACCCATGTCTCCTCCACACTTAAATTCCTTTAAGCAGCTTTTACCATTGAGCTAAAATAACACCATATATGAATAACCATCATAGCAAACCACAGTTATTTGATAAATAATCAACATATGATAGTAAGACTTACATCCTTGGTTAACCAATGAAAAAGACAATCATATACACTTAATTTCTTTGAGATTTAGAAAACTCTTTAGTAAAAGATAGGTATATAGTAATAGCATGAAACTACCACTTAGTCATAAACAGTAAAATAAAACCAAGAAACCATTTTGACTTACAGGTCTCCTTGTTCCTCCCCTGAGAAAGATGCAAGCTTGTTTAATACTCATGATGACAGCCTTGTATTTATTGAATTCCTCTGTTAAAAATATATATATTGCTGGCCTGTATCATTCAGTGTCTCTTTTCTGTGCGAGCATGTGTCCGCATGTAAACTGTGATCAGCAGTGAGCTGCGTATGCGGGAGAAGAGGGATGATGTCTCATGGATTATCTCTGCAGCTTTGGTCTAGAAAAGAAAGATAGGCTTAATGCTGTGCATATACACAATTTCATACACTAAGTCAGACACTATGGTTGTTTTTAAAAGTTAAAAAAAAGAAGAAATAATTAAATACAATCTAAATGCCATAAACAAGATTTTTTTGTATTTGACACTGTTTGCTAATGATAAAAAAAATCTATGTCACCTCATCTTTAGATTTAAATCCTTATTTGTTTGGAGAAAAAAACATGCTTTCATGTGGTGCTAGTTGAGTAAATGATTGTCTGAAGCTTTCTATCCATTATCACAAAATGAAATAAAACAGAATAAAACAGATGGGAGAGTGAGGAGGGAGCAAATCTAGTATCAAAAGGATTGTGAATCATATGCCACTACAAATATGCATTTGTAATTTCTTTAATTGTTTGAGAAAAAACATAAAACCAGTGTACCCAAAAGTTCTCATGAAATTGAATTAAATAGATTTTATGTTGATTTTTGTGGTGCTTATGAATCTCAGCATGTAAGTTATCTTATTATAAATAAATGAATGCAGTGCTTAGAGTACTTGTACACTATATTTGTATTTTAAAACAGGTATCATCAGCCCGTTACATAACCACAATACGTACTGGTAAAATTAAAGGTTCTGTGCAATTTAAGAAGATATTCTCAATCTACACGCAACAATCACATCTGGAGCTACATTGTTTGATGGGTTGCATGAGAGGCCCATGAATGAAATAAATGAGCACATGAGCAATTTAATCACACAACTTATTTGTCTATCTGTATGCACTCTATATAAATAGGATCGGTATTATGTGACATCATGAGCAGGGTGCCAGATAATGCCATGAAACCACTTATATCTTTTTACATAACTGCATTGATCCTGTTTTATAGACCTATAGACCTCTTTGGTAATAGATTTGTTAATGAAAGTGGCATTTCGCTCAGTTCGCTCATCATTATGCCTGGTATATATTCAGAGACTGAAGTGCAGAATAGGCTTTGTCCATGCAAAGCATCTCATGTGTAACACTGTAGCATGATTCATTTAATTCATTTTCTGTAACCCCTTATCTTGTTGAGGGTTGTAGGAGGGGGCTGGAGCCTATTCCAGCTGACACTGGGCAAAAGGCGAGGTACACCCTGGACAGATCTCCAGACTTTCGCAGGGGTGACATATAGAGAGACAACCATTCACACCTATGGCAAATTTAAAGTGACTAATTAACCTAACCTGCACGTCTCTGGAAGGTGGGAGGAAGCTGGAGTACTTGGAGAAAACCCACGCTGACACGGGGAGAACATGCAAACTCCGCTCAGAAGGCCTCCCCCACCCCAGGTTGGAACCAGGAAACCTCCTGCTGTGAGGAGATGATGCTAACCACTGCAGCACCATGCCACCCTTGCACTTTGCAGTTTGAGGTGTTCTGGCAACTGTTTAACAGACATTTATTTTATAATAGTGGCCTTTTGAGAAAAAAAATGAGCTTTTTGGGCCGCAAGGAAAAACATTTTTTGGCCAGTGAGCAGCGTTCCTGGGGTACCAGGTGTCTCCGGTAGGTGTCAAATGGATTGTGCATGCCTTTTGTGCTGCATGTCATCCCCTCTCTCTTCTCCCACTCTTGTATTTGAACAACATGCCAGCTAAATACACTGAACAAAAACATAAACGCAACATTTTTGTTTTTGCTCCCATTTTTCATCAGCTGAACTCAAAGATCTAAAACTTTTTCTATACACACAGAAGACCATTTCCCTCAAATACTGTTCACAAATCTGTCTAAATCTGTGTTAGTGAGCTCCTGTCCTTTGCTGAGATAATCCATCCCACCTCATAGGCATGGCATATCAAGATGCTGATTAGACAGCATGATTATTGCAATGGTGTGCCCTAGGCTGGCCACAATAAAAGGCCACTCTGAAATGTTCAGTTTTATCACACAGCACAATGCCACAGATGTCACAAGTTTTGAGGGAGCGTGCAATTGGCATGCTGACTGCAGGAATGTCCACCAGAGCTGTTGCCCGTGAATTGAATGTTCATTTATCTACCATAAGCCGTCTCCAAAGGCATTTCAGACAATTTGGCAGTACATCCAACCGGCCTCACAACCGCAGACCACGTGTAACCACACCAGCCCAGGACCTCCACATCCAGCATGTTCACCTCAAAGATCGTCTGAGACCAGCCACCCGGACAGCTGCTGCAACAATCGGTTTGCATAACTAAAGAATTTCTGCGCAAACTGTCAAGACACCGTCTCAGGGAAGCTCATCTGCATGCACGTCGTCCTCATCGGCCTCTTGACCTGACTGCAGTTCGTCGTTGTAACCGACTTGAGTCTTGAGTGGGCAAATGCTCACATTCGATGGCGTCTGGCACGTTGGAGAGGTGTTCTCTTCACAGATGAATCCCGGTTTTCACTGTTCAGGGCAGATGGCAGACAGCGTGTGTGGTGTCGTGTGGGTGAGCGGTTTGCTGATGTAAAAGTTGTGGATCGAGTGGCCCATGGTGGCAGTGGGGTTATGGTATGGGCAGGCGTATGTTATGGACAACGAACACAGGTGCATTTTATTGATGACATTTTGAATGCACAGAGATTCCGTGATGAGATCCTGAGGCCCATTGTTGTGCCATTCATCCACGACCATCACCTCATGTTGCAGCACGATAATGCACGGCCCCATGTTGCAAGAATCTGTACACAATTCCTGGAAGCTGAAAACAGAAAATGGTCTTTTATGTATATAGAAAATGTTTTAGATCTTTGAGTTCAGCTCATGAAAAATGGGAGTAAAAACGAAAGTGTTGCATTTATATTTTTGTTCAGTATATATTAGCCCCTCCCTTTGAAAATCTCAATGCAAATCCAGAGTTCTCAGAAGGTATACTTCTGTCCTCCCACTGGCTTCTTGGTTAGTGTGTCGCAGTTCACATCTTCAGTCTCAAGATGATGGACAAACTGTCTGTTCTGCTGACAGCGCTCTGTCTGCCCTGTAAGTTACTTTATGCTGCAATACCAAGATAGAAATTGCAAACATTTAATGTTCTGTGCTCTCTCATTCTCACTTGTCCTTTTTCACATCTGTTTCTTTGGCAGGTTTGAATGGTCAGGCTCTGGAGTCCATTCCCTCCACTTCAGTGTTGAAAAAACCTGGAGAAGCCCTCAGTCTCTCCTGCAGGGGAACTGGATTTTCTTTCAACCAGTATGGAATGCACTGGATCAGACAACCTGCAGGGAAAGCACTGGAATGGATGGGGGCTATTTCGTTGGATGCAACTAAAATAATTTATGCAAGCAGTGTGCAAGGACGTATAGAAATCACCAGAGATAATAACAACAGCATGATGTATCTGAGACTGTTCAACCTAAAGCCTGAGGACTCTGCTGTGTATTACTGTGCCCAAAATACAATCTATGTGATAAATCAAATGTAAGCAGAGAGGCTTTACAAAAACCTAAGACCTCAGATGTTTACAATCACCAGAAGGGGGGCAGCAAAAGATCATGTAAAATATCATGTCAAACCAACATCGTCCCTCCACATACAGAAAAATAAATAAATAAAACACTGTGAAAGCACCAGCAGAGGCTGTGGTTTGTGACTTCCTCTGTTCATGTTTTTCACCAACATGTGCTTTTCTATAACAATGTACTGGGTAATAATATTCCCATCTGTTATTTTGAAAGGCAGGTGTGAGACATTTTCTGTTATATTTCATCTATTGTAAACAGAAATCATAATAGTTATATAATGATCAAAATTACCTAAATTGAACACATAATGAATGAAAAAGGTATTAAGGACAAAACTAAGACATGAGCATTAGGCCTTATCCAGCAGGGAAAACAAACTCTACCTGTGTACAGACTCAATGTGTGCTTTTAGGGCAGACGTTATTTAGTCCATTTCATCCCTGATCAGTTTAATCTGAACAAATAGCTGTTACAGGAACGGCTGATGCAAGAATAATTTCACTACCAGGAGGGTTTAGACATTTTAGATTAGGCTGTAGGCTAGGCTAAACATTTACCTGTAGCTCAGGGTTAACGTTAGCCAAGGCTAGGATAAAGTTAGCACGTAAAGGTAACGTTAGCCGTCACTCGAACTTAGACGAGAGGGAAAAGTAGTTGCAAACATGAAGCCAAAAATGATTTTAAAATATCAGATTAAATTAACAGTCTAGCAGAAAGCAGACAACCTCCGCATTCCTTGTGAAATCCTTCTCCTTAAGGGTTTCTTTCCACCTGGAATAAGCAACGCCGATATTCACTCGCGTTTTGTCCCGTCCTCGCTTATCTGATCTTCTTCTTTAATTTGGTGGCGTGGTTTTCCTCTTACGGGGCAAAACATGTGTGTGGTCCTCCATTCAAAGTGAGACAGAATCATAAAAGTACAAAGCAGGCTCACACAGAAGCTCCCCGGATTGATCTTCTAGGTAAACGCGAAAGGTGAAGCGCGTATATCCCTTTCGGCCACTGTATTGATTGATTTCATTTTAATTAAGCTGATCAATGAAGCTGAATTGACAATTTCTAATCATGCATTGATCAAGTTCATCATTACACTTCTAATTATTTTTTAGGACAAAATAATAATCTTTGCAAACACATCGCATCTCTCAGTTTAACTATGACTGTTGAGCAAAGGTGTGTGTGTCCTTTGAAAAAATTATTTTCTTTTGTTTAGATCAATTTCCAACCCTCCAGGCAGCCAGACATAAATTAAAGCCTGTACATTATAAAAGTAGATGTGTAATATGCTAACTTTGATAGCTGCATACTGCATGTTTTAACTAGTGGTGGGAATCATAGAGTAACTCACGATACAATACATCACAATATGTTGCTCAAGATGAGGATGGTATCACGATACTGCAAATCTTTGATACTTGATATATTGCAAGACAATCATCTACTGTACAAAACACCATGATATCTGTGTAACTGAGGAAGACAAAATAACTGTAAATTATAAAATGATGTATTAATTCACTGCATTATGGGGTCAGGTTCACACAGTGCATACAGTCTTAGCTAAGTACGTCTTTGACACATACTCACAACAGCCCCTTTATTAGTGTTGCCTGTGAACTTAACTTGTAAGACAGCTCTTCCATATTGTGTGGTCTTAATTGATTTTATTTGTCCCATCTGTTGTTAGAGGCGAAACCTGAAAGATGTCAACTCATTTAATGGATGGTAACCGACTTTATAGTGTCATCACGTCAATTTAAAAAAATGACTTGTGATTCTGTCAAAGTTGTGTATTTAAAATGATTTATTGATTTGTATGTTCACAAACAAAAATGACTCATACCATTATTGAGTGAGGTGAACAAATAATAGCATTAAATAAGTCTCTGTATGGAGGACAAATGATAAAAGTTATCACCTTCAATGTGCTTTTTTACACTGCTGATCTACTCAATTGTCGTCTCAGTTTTAACTCATGCTTGGTTAAAAAAAAGTCTGTTATGTTGTTTTTATTTTTGGTATATTAATTACACGTATGTTTTTACTTTCTCAGCCACTTCAAATGCACCAACTGTGTTTCCTCTGATGCAATGTGGTTCTGGGACTGGAAACACGGTCACTCTTGGTTGCCTTGCCACCGGCTTCACACCCTCCTCACTGACCTACTCATGGAGCGTGGTAAATGGGGCTGCCTTGACAGACTTCATTCAGTACCCTCCAGTACTGAAAGACAACCTTTATACTGGAGTAAGTCAAGTCCAAGTGAGCAAACAGGACTGGGACGCCATGAAATCCTTCAGATGTGATGTGACACATGCAGCGGGAACTCCACATGTTATTATCACAAAGCCAAGTACGCTCAATGGTAAGTCTTAAAAATGTCTTTTTTAATTGTTGATTTGAAATCTAGTAGTTTTACATGTTGAAACTGTTGACATCTGTTATAATTGTGCAACAATTTAAAGGGTTTTAAATTCAGTTTCTTCATGGTACAATTTTGTAATAATAACTAATTGATAATGTCATACAAAATTAAGGCAGAGTTCAGTATTTAACAGAATATCTTCAGTCAGAGTAAGTTTCACATTTCACAATGCAGTAAACAAAGTGCTACAAGGCTACTCATGATAAGGATAAAAAATATTAACTTCTTTTCAAGATAATTTGGTGATCTATGTCAAATAACAAAGTTAATTTAGAAGTTAAAAAACCTTTTGTTGTCATAATAATTTAACAATAATCACATTTGTACAGCACAACCTGTGCTATAAATGCAGCTTTAAATGCTTTCAGCAAAAACCTAAAGGTAGACAAAAAAGGACAGGGACAAGACAATTATAATCATCATCATCATAATCATTTAGTTATTATCAGTAATGCATTCATAAATGTTATTGATGTAGGACTAAAAAGTTCATTGCTTTTACTTGATTTTGTAGGTTTTCCTGAGACGTGTTATCAGAGGCAGACTTTACCAATTTAGCCCAAGCTGCTTATGTTGAAATGTGACAGGATTTAAAAAAACAAAACAATACTTGGTTTAACCGTTATAGAGACAACTATGCTTCAACATATAATTTAAAAGGAACATCAACACAGAGAAGAGCATAAAACTAAAATACAACTGTTATCAAATTACATTTGTGTGAAATCTCCTTAAATGTTTTTAATGTAAGAATCTGTAAGCAAACCGAACAGTGAGGTGGAATGAGAAGGCTGAAGCTCAGCTGCTGACTCAGTCGATTTTATTCTGGACTAATTATCTGTATGTCTGCTGCACCTGTCCGAGAATAGATTATTGCTATGTGTTCTGCTTCTTTCTGTCTATCTGCTTAATCCTGGTTCCTCCTAACGTCTGCCTCCACTTTCACTGCATGTTGATGACTAACACTCACACTCTGATTGCTTGCAAAGCAGTCAATGTATATGCAGAAGCGAGCATTAAAGCTCTGTTGTTAAATTATGTAATTTTCTTACCATGAAAATCTTTTCTTTTTGACTCTTCCTGCACATTTAGTAACAAGCCACAAAATATGTCCATATGTTCATTTATTTTTTTGCATGTATGTTATACATTTGGTGTGGCTTGTATGTGGTGCATTATTAATAAATAATGAAGCTTTGAATTCTAACTTTAAGATTCAAATGGCAATGTAATGAGCAAATATTAATAATCACAGGACTTGTTGCATTTACAAAAAATAAAGATTGAAATATTTTAAAGGACAGTTTGTCATAATCTCTGATTTACTCCTTAGGGAAATGCTTCATACTCAATATACCATGTCACAATACCAGCACCCCTGCATTACTTAGATTGTCCACTAGAGTGAGACAAGGCTCCACATGCAGCTGTGGTGACTTGCCACTAAGAAGGTATTATTGGTGAAAAAGGTTTGAGCATCTCTAACAGTAGAATTTGTGGTTGTGTGTAGTGATTTGTATGTGTGCAAGTATGAGCTGTGTATTTGTTTGTCACCAAATATCTCAGTGGAGGCGCAATTTGTGATTTGTAGTTGAAGGAAACAGAATCTGTGACTCATGGGGAAGATTTGAGCAGTTGTAATTATTGATTTGTATTTTCCTGAGAAATTATTTTAAATACATTGAACATTTTTTGCACAAGTTCACATTCAGGTTTGCACATATTCAAATTTTGTCCACAACTTCATTGTTTGATACGGGTGCACAAATATGTTTTGCTCCAAATATACTGCAACAATAGGAGCAAAAATGTGAGTGTGTCAGTTTTTTAATCCTTGACTTGTAAAATAGGATTTGTGTACCTGCAATGAAAAATTTGTGAATGTGTACGTGTTGTGTTGTATATGTGGAGAGAACACAAGTACACAACTCATAACTGACACACATACAAATCACTGTACACAACAACAAATTCTACTGTTACAGGTGCTCAAACCTTTTCACCAATAATACTTTCATATGCCACCTCCAAGTCAAACACTAGTTGTGTAGTAATTTCAGGGTGGTGACACGTCTGACCTTGACGTACTAAGCGGTATGATACAGAGATGTATTCACTTGAAAACACAAACACAGAGACTGTGTTTATATTTCATCTCCATACATACACACACAGAGAGTCACTGTAAATGTGTGCACACTCTTGAGTTGGAGCTGCGTGTTTGTGTCTGCATTTGTGTACCTTGTGGGTTTAAAGGAATTCACATCTGGGAGGGATGACACGAAGCACATTCAGGCGGACTCTGGAGTGATCTGGCACTGTGTGTGCCCTGATTGGCTGGGGACCCGCTGGCAGCCAGCCCAAATCTGTGACGCTGTTGCTGGGATGGAGTCACAGCATGCTGCTGCCAGTCTAAGTGCCAAGGCACTGGCAACAGGGAAGCAGGGCGCCATGCCCAGCAGGCTGCCTGAGAGCGTCTCCCTGTCTAACACCCCCATACCCTCCCATCCTCTTATGCCAAGCCTCCCTCCCTCTAGGTCCTTGCTTGACCCCTTCTGAGGCACCACTGAGTGAGGATTACCATTACCTAGGAAAAACAGTTGTATCTAATAGAAAGATTGATCTTATTTAATCTTAAAGTTCTCAAGAGAGAAGCAGACTGTCGAACACACAGACCTTTCTGTGACATGTCCTTTTAAACCACAAGGAAACAAAGGAAAATATAAGACGGGAAAAAGATATGCAAGAACAGGTTTATCATCAATAAACAAATGATGTCATTCTAATGATCATTACAGTATTATCACTTATTACTGTCATGATCAACATCATCTTAAAAGCTCACACACGCACACACTCTGCCTGATGTTGCAGATAGAGACGAAACAGTTAAGGTTTCACAATAAACCGTGATAAAATTCCTGATGGTTTGTATCATTGTTTCAAATTAAAGCCGTGTTTGATTACTGTACTTCAAAAAACTTACTGTAAATATTGTCCAGCATCAACCAAAGTTAGCAGCAGTCTCCCTGACACAGGTGCAGCATCAATGTGGGGAGGCCTGCAGCACGCAAACCCAGTGATGCTCCTGGTCCCTTGTCCTCATCTACACTGACACAGAAGCAAGCATTTTAAAGGCAGACTATTGCTAATGTTAATGCACATATGATATGGTTTTCATATGTTTGTATCAGGTATTCATTGTGTTACTTTTTAATTTCTGTGCAAGCAATGATACCAGTGTGTGTCAGTACTTCTTGGACATTTTCAGCACATTTTAGAAAATTTTCATACTTTTCATCTTTAGTTGTAGACATGGTCTACAGTAGGCACCATTGAGCAGGCGGAGGGGAATTAATTGTCTTCTGAAAAAATGTAAACCTGATGTAGAGGGATTTGCACAGAGGCCTCCTAAAATGCAATTTCAATTAAATGACCAAATTACAGGAGAAAAACAGCACACCAAAGCATAAACCTCATCACTCCACCTCAAGCTAAAGCATTCTGATCTCAGTACTCCTTTCCTTCATCTCCCTCTGCTGCAAAAACATCATAGTGACCAGGTACACCCACCAAGAGACCAAACCCAGAGTCTAACCAACCACATTATGCTCCTACATAAACACAATACCCAGGTACTCAAGTGCACTGATGCTCTGCTCATGCTGAATAACATGCCATCAAATTAATGCTAACATGTCTAAAGGCCCGAGCGCCAACCAAATATGCAGAGGAAAAAAGGCCATGTTGCAAAACCAGGCATTGCCTTGGCACCTGACCTCAAAGACAAAACAAAGAAGATCTCTGGGGCAAAGTTTGTGTACAGAGTAGAACGACCAACATGACCCCAATAAAAAAAAATGTGTAGAAAAATGGAGAGCTACAGTTAAACGTACAGCACAGTATGAACATAACTTGTTCATGCATTAAACGTGTAGGGCAATACATTACACTTAGTGCTATTCCACCACACATGCAGGCTGGTAAAGTCAGTAAACCTACACAAAAACATAAAATTGAAAAAGTAGCCTATTTGTTTGTATGATGCTTTGGGGTCATTGTTGTCTACCTACAAGCAACCAGAGAGTGGTTTATGAGGGCTTGACCAGATATCAATTTACAAAACCTGAATATTCAAACGCAGGTGCTTCTCAAAAATGATTGAAAACACCGGTGTGACAAAATAACATTAACATTTCAAAGTCTAAAGCAAGACATGTGTGTTTATGTTATAAACACCTCCAGCAGGCGGCGACAGTCTACTCAGCACATTGACCTGTAGGCTGCAGTAGCCTTTACTCCGCAGGACATTGAGACATATCACAGACAGACACAGGTGTAAATAATCAAATTAATGATGGCTGAACAGCATGTGGCTGCTTCAGTTTAAGGCTCATGGTATTATGTGTGCAGCCCCCTGTAAACTGCCGTGCATAACTGGAACACTAAGTAAAACAGAGCTACCATTAATCTCATTAGTAACACCTGTTAGCATCATGAATAAAGCTAGTAAAGAGTCAAACAATTGCACAGAGACAGATTTCCTGTCTATTTTTGTAAGCTGAGACCATTTCCCTCAAAGGAACAAAGCTTTTACTTACTTTAACTTCACATATAACAACAATACATTGTGAAGACAATAAAGCCTCCACAAAATAGCGTTTTAGGTCTTGTGTGTGATTTATCCTGGCTTCATATGAGCAGAGGAAATCTCCGCTCGTCGCTAGGTTCATTTATACACTGTAAAATGCCATAGGCTGGTGCTAATAACGTTAGCATGTTGTATTTGTTTGGGAAACATGTTTAGTATAAGACAGTTGTTTTGTCAGTGAAGCTTTTGAGTTGTTACGCAGCTGAATTTCGTAACGTTACCTTTGTTAAATGTTGCTGTTGTCCCTGGCTTCAGTTGAGTTGAGGAAATGTCAGTTAGAAGCTAGGCTAATTTATACTACAGTTAGTTCCGACCGAGTAGTTTGATTGGTAACAGTAAAATCACTCCGCTCACAGTTATCATAAATATAATCCGGTGTCGATGTTGGCACGACACCGGATTCAAACACACCTGAAGGTCTGCACAGAAGAGCCCTGGCTTTCCTTTTCCTCGTCCTCTCCTAACGACCACTCATAATTTAACTCAAATGTAGCTAATTTTGGGGAAAACATCCATCTTCTTGGTGTAACGATCAGTGTGTTTTCCAGACCATAGACCCCGCCCACTCAACTGAGGAGGCTTGTCTCACTGGTCTGGTATACTTCATTGAATTTGCGATTTATCTCGTCCAAACGATGGACGGACCAATGAACGCCGGGGGTGTAGCGATTAGCCAATCAGCGCCACGCTGATGTCAAGCTGTACACCGGTGGGAAACTGGTGAGAAGAGCAACAATGGCGACCGCTGCAGATCCTACAGACCACATTAACGATGCTATCGAGGTATTTCGCCACTACTCGCGTTAAAGCTGCTAAACTGGATTTAATGGCGATGCAGCTGGACGTGCACGATGACGGAATGATTTTAAACGGGCAATGCTCGCTTGTTTTCGGCACCCCCGAGGCATGATACTAATGATGTCAGATTCTGGGTGAGTCGTTGATCTCTACTGATTGGTCATGGAAAAAAAATCATATTCCCTCCCCCTTGTAAATCGCCTTCAATGGAGGCGATGTCAGACTGAAGGTTCTGCGAGCTTCAGTCTGACACTCAGGCTATAAAACCTTGGATGTTTACAATCACCAGCAGGGGGCAGCAAGAGATCATCTAAAATAATATGTCAAATCAACATAAATAGCAGACTTTGAAAGCACCAGCAGAAGCTGTGTTTTTTGTCCTCCTCTTTTTTATGTATTTCACCAACATGTGCTTTTCTATAGCAATGTACAGGTTAATAATATTTCCATCTGTTATTTTGTAAGGCAGGTGTAAGGCATTTTCTGTTATATTTCATCTATTGGAGAAAGAAATCATAATAGTTATATAATGATCAAAATTATCCAAATTCAACACCTAATGAATGAAAAAGGTGTAAAGGACAAAACTAAGACATAAGCATTAGGCCTTATCCAGCAGGGAGAAAACAAACTCTACCTGTGTACAGACTCAATGTGTGCTTTCAGGGCAGGCGTTATTTAGAGAGGCCAAGTCCATTTCATCCCTGATCCGTTTAAACTTAACCAATAATTTCTGTACCAGGTGGATTTATACATTTACTTGGTTTCTTATTACAGGTGTGAAATATAACGAGCTGAGCTAACAAACATCTCTGACAGTCCATCAAGTTCAGACTCTGAATGTTACCTGCCAGCTCTGTGATTTTGTTATCGAGACTTTGAGTAAAAGCTTAAAAAAAGAGAAATTAGTAAAAAAACAACCTATATAATTCCAAGCTTTGACAAAGGACAGTCCTGTCATTTTATAGCTTGTCAGTGTCCTTCATTATGCAAAGTGAACTTCCTCACAGTCTGCTATAAAGACTTGATATCATGCTGTCAGCTGCAGCAGAAGAAGAGAAGCTCCCATCAGATCACCTTCAATACCAACCATGTTCTCTGTAGCTCTACTGCTGCTGCTGGCTGCTGGATCCTGTGAGTCTCACTGAGGCAGAGACACTGACAGTATGATCACAGCACACTGACTGTTCACTCTTATTACACTCATTCAATATTCAACATGTTTTCCTCCACAGGTGTGAAGTGTGAACAGTTGACACAGCCAGCCTCTGTGACTGTGCAGCCAGGTCAACGTCTGACCATCACCTGTCAGGTGTCTTTTTCTCTCAGCAGCTATGGTGCAGATTGGATCAGACAGCCTGCAGGGAAAGGACTGGAGTGGATTGGAGAAAACTGTTGGATGCACCCAATTCATAAAAGATTCACTGAAGAACAAGTTCAGTATCAGCTTAGACTCTTCCAGCAACACAGTGACTCTAAACGGACAGAATGTGCAGCCTGAAGACACTGCTGTGTATTACTGTGCCAGAGAGCCACAGTGACACAAAGCATCAGTAGACCTGAACAAAAACCCCTCAGTGCCTGAACACTTGTAACATGAAGCTACCAGAGGAGGAGCCCTCAGACCAATAATGATTTCAACACTGTTACAGTCTCCAGATTTTGTTCTCAGTTTGAAATTTGTTATAATTGTTGATACATTAATGCATTCTATCCCACATTTATAAAATAGTTGTGCTTTCACATATTTTTACATGGTTTGTAAAAATTTGAAGAAATGATTAAAATCGGTTGTTTTAAATGCTCATTGTTTGACAAGACTTGAACTTTTATTAGGTCAGTTTAAACTCAAGAACATCATTGCTGGGAAAAACATACAATAAAACAAAACACAGTTATAAGAAAAAGTCAGTTGTGGGAAAGAGTGTTGGGGTGGAGGAGTTTGGTGAGGTTGGTGAGGTTAACGGGGGCCTGGTCAGGGAGGACTTTGAGAGTGTAGAGAGGGAGTTTGAATTGTATCTGTTGGACAAGACAAGAGTGATTTTGTTTCAGGAGTAAGTGAGCAGCTGAGTTCTGGATGTACTGGAGTCTTGAGTCTTTAGAGGATGTACCATAAAGACTACTATTGCAGCTGTCTAATCTGAAGATGAAGAAGGCATTGGTTAGGTGATTCAGCAGCAGAAAGAGAGAGATGAGTGAATATGAGTTATGTTTTACAACTGGAAAAATGCAGTTTTGGTGAAAAGTTAGGCGTGTTGTTTGACAGACAAGTCAGTGTGAAAGATTACTCCAATAATATGGATGTATGGTGAGATATGACTGAAGCTGGGAGAGGGCAGTACAGGTGATGATGAGAGAAGAGTCATGTTGCTGACATATGATTCATTAAGTGCTCCTGTAGTTTCTGTCCACCACCTGTCTCCTTCCTGATACAAATCCTTTTGCAGTCACTCCTGATGAGCTCATAAAAACAGAAACAACCCAGGAGACAGTGTAAATAAATAAATGACTTAATAATTGCAAGGAGGGCTGACTTTGTCAAACTTTGATTCAATAATATAGTTGTTTTAATGGCTCAAAAGCACAAAGAATTGTAGCAAGTGAATCCATTTGTCAGTGAAACCAGTGCTGTAAAAACACCCATGTAACATACTCTTCTTGTGTATTTAAACAATATCTGAGTCAAATATATTAGCTCCTCCCTCATAAAATCCCAATGCAAATCCAGAGTTTTCAGAATTATACTTCTGTCCTCCCACTGGCTTCTTGGTTAGTGTGTAGCAGTTCACATCTTCAGTCTCAAGATGATGGACAAACTGTCTGTTCTGCTGACAGCGCTCTGTCTGCCCTGTAAGTTACTTTATGCTGCAATACGAAGAAAAAAAATTGCAAACATTTAATGTTCTGTGCTCTCTCATTCTCATTTTTCTTTTATCACATCTGTTTCTTTGGCAGGTTTGAATGGCCAGGCTCTGGAGTCCATTCCCTCCACTTCAGTGTTGAAAAAACCTGGAGAAGCCCTCAGTCTCTCCTGCAGGGGAACTGGATTTACTTTCAGTCAGCATGGAATGCACTGGATCAGACAACCTGCAGGGAAAGCACTGGAATGGATGGGGACTATTTGGAGTGATGCAAGTTAAACACTTTATGTCAGCAGTGTGCAAGGACGTATAGAAATCAACAGAGATAATAGCAACAGCATGGTGTATCTGAGACTGTCCAACCTAAAGCCTGAGGACTCTGCTGTGTATTACTGTGCCCGAAACACACACTGATACATGTAAGCAGAGAGGCTTTACAAAAACCTAAAACTTCTGATGTTTACAATCACCAGCAGGGGGCAGCAAGAGATTATCTAAAATATTATGTCAAGCCAACATCATACCTCCACAGACAGCAAAAACAAATAAAAATAAATAAATAGCACACTGTGAAAGCACCAGCAGAGGCTGTGGTTTGTGACTTCCTCTTTCTTTATGGTTTCTACCAACATGTGCTTTTCCATAACAATGTACTGGTTAATAATATTCCCATCTGTTATTTTGAAAGGCAGGTGTGAGGCATTTTCTGTTATATTTCATCTATTGAAGAACGAAATCATAATAGTTATATAATGATCAAAATTACCCAAATTGAACACATAATGAATGAAAAAGGTGTTAAGGACAAAACTAAGACATGAGCATTAGGCCTTATCCAGCAGGGAGAAAACAAACTCTACCTGTGTACAGACTCAATGTGTGCTTTCAGGGCAGGCGTTATTTAGAGAGGCCAAGTCCATTTCATCCCTGATCAGTTTAATCTGAACAAATGGCTGTTACAGGAACGGCTGATGCAAGAATAATTTCACTACCAGGTGGTTCATACATTTACTTGTTTTCTTGTTACAGGTGTGAAATATAATGAGCTGCGTTAAAAAACATCTCTGACAGTCCATCAAGTTCAGACTTAGAATGTTACCTGCCAGCTCTCTTATTTTATATAGAGTCTTTGAGTTAACGTTTCAAAGTAGGACAAATGAGTAAAAAAACAACCTATATAATTCCAAGCTTTGTCAAAGCACAGTCCTGTCATTTTATAGCCTGTCAGTGTCCTTCTCTATGCAAAGTGAACTTCCTCACAGTCTGCTATAAAGACTTGATATCATGCTGTCAGCTGCAGCAGAAGAAGAGAAGCTCCCATCAGATCACCTTCAATACCAACCATGTTCTCTGTAGCTCTGCTGCTGCTGCTGGCTGCTGGATCCTGTGAGTCTCACTGAGGCAGAGACACTGACAGTATGATCACAGCACACTGACTGTTCACTCTTATTACACTCATTCAATATTCAACATGTTTTCCTCCACAGGTGTGAAGTGTGAACAGTTGACACAGCCAGCCTCTGTGACTGTGCAGCCAGGTCAACGTCTGACCATCACCTGTCAGGTCTCTTATTCTGTGGGCAGCTATCCCACAGCTTGGATCAGACAGCCTGCAGGGAAAGGACTGGAGTGGATTGGAAGTCACTGTACTGGATGCACCCCATTTTACAAAGACTCACTGAAGAACAAGTTCAGTATCAGCTTCGACTCTTCCAGCAACACAGCGACTCTAAACGGACAGAATGTGCAGCCTGAAGACACTGCTGTGTATTACTGTGCCAGAGAGCCACAGTGACACAAATCATCAGTAGACCTGAACAAAAACCCCTCAGTGCCTGAACACTTGTAACATGAAGCCACCAGAGGAGGAGCCCTCAGACCACTAAGGATTTCAACACCAGCTCACTGTTACAGTACAGAGAGAAACCTTTATAGAGAAACAGAGAGACTTTTAAACATGGTTCTCAGTTTAAAATCTGATCGTTATAATTGCAGATACATTAATGTAGTTTTTTCATACATTTATTCAAGGACCTGTGCTTTCTTAAATTGGTGCATATTATTTAAAAAAAAAAAAAAAAGAAGCAATGAAAAAAAGAAAGAGTTACTTAAATGCTCATTGTCTAATGAGAATTGAACCTTTTTTTGTCAGTTTCACTTCCGGATCATCATTCCTGGGAAAAACAAACATTAAAATAAAACACAGCTATTATCAGAATCAGTGTTGGGGTGGAGGAGTTTGGTGAGGTTGGTGAGGTAAGAGGGGGTCCGGTCGTGGAGGACTTTGTGAGTATAGAGAAGGAATTTGAACTTCACCTGTTGGACAAGAGTGATGTGGTGCAGGAAGTGAACAGCATGGGGTCATGATGTACTGGAGTTCAAGGACTTTGGAGGGTGTATCATAAAGACTACTAGTGCAGTAGTCCAGTCTGGATGTGAAGAAGGCATCGATCAGGTGATTCAGCAGCAGAAAGAGAGACATGAGTGAAGATAAGTTATGTTTTACAACATGAAAAATTCAGTTTTGGTGATGAGACAGGCATGGTGTTTGACAGAGAAGTCAGTGTATAAGATTACTCCAAACATGTGGATGTATCATAAGGTATGACTTTAGAGAAGACTCAAGTTGTTGAAATATTAAGAAGGAGTGATGAGACTGCAAGCATGATTTCTGGATTTCTGAAAAAAATGTTGCTGAGGTCCTAAAAAATTCAGATAACTTAGAAACATTCAATGAAAAAAATGTCATAGAAGCCTTAAATGTGCCAACTTAGAATGATATAAAGTTAATATTCATACTATCCTTCAACCATTCTTATTCTTGAGGGTAGTGGGGGTTCTGGAGCCCAATAATAGAGCTCTTTGACATTTTCATCAAACAAAAACTGAATGACAATCCTATAGTTGTTTCCTCCTTGTGAAGAGGAGTCAATGCAAAACTCAGATATCTTCCACCTCTACTTATCTGACTGCAGAGAGGAGGACAGAGAACAGTGGACACACAGTTTAACATGATGGACTATAGGACAGGACTGCTGCTTTTAACTATCTGCTGGGCAGGTGGAAATTTTGCCTGATCTTCTGTTGACATAGTTCTTAATTGTGTTACAACTAAATTCACGTGAAATGTTTTTATATTTCGACAGGTGTTGATGGTCAGACTCCGACAGAATCTGAACCAGTGATTAAAAGGCCTGGAGAATCTCATAGACTGACCTGTACAGCCTCTGGATTTAACTTTGGTGGCGACAGCATGAATTGGATCAGACAGGCTCCTGGAAAAGGACTGGAGTGGGTCGCTTATGTCAGATATGACAGTGGCAGCATCTACTACTCTCAGTCAGTCAAAGCCCGGTTCACCATCTCCAGAGACAACAGCAGACAGCAGGTGTATCTGCAGATGAACAGTCTGAAGACTGAAGATTCTGCTGTTTATTTTTGTGCTCGAGACACACAGTGACTGGAGTTGGTTGAACAGCTGTACAAAAACCTACAGTATCTTCCAGGCTGCACAAGCATTGAGAATTTATGATGAATTGTTTATATCATTAGTAATGATATTATTTGCATTAAAATACATTACATCATGTTTTTAATTCTTATATTCTGTATTATATGTCTTTTGATATCCTAAAGTTTCCTTTAGAAACATTTCCTGTATGAAACCATGAATTCATCTTTGTCCCTGCATTATGAAGTCCTGAAAACTGAGGGATGATATTTCTCAACATCAAAGATATAGAGAGGTTTTTCATATTCAAATTGTGTTAATATAATAATCAAAGAATTATTATTGTGTCTGCAGAGAAATATCCAGAAAAGATGTGAGACAATACTGACAGTTTGTTGCAATAAAGGAATGTGCATATATATGTGACACAACCACACAGATGAAGGTAATCAGTGTTGATTAACAAAAAATAACTCAGAAATGTAAAAACTACCAAAGTTTTCACCGCCATTGAAATATTTATTTTACTGCAGTTTGTGAAACATTTCAGTTCCTGAGCAGCTGTTTTCCAACAACTACAAACACTGAAACTGTTAAAAAGAATTTATTCAAAACAGCCGCATCAGACTGAAGTTTTTATACTATTTAATTGACATGATTCTGGCTGCTGTCACTTTATGTATGTGTACAGCAAATACAGTAATCATGTCAGTACAGTAAGTGAACCAGTAAATGAATTAATAAATCCAAGAAGTAGATGATACAAAATATTAAAAGAAAATTAGCAATGGTTGCATGCAAATGCTAGAATATGGATCAAATGTAAAGCAGAGGTGATTTGTTGTCACTCTGCAGATATAATAACACTGAACAGACTCTTCTATTGGCTCCAGTCAGACCAACATTGATGCTTCATATGTTTGATTCTATGCAAACTCAGTGAGCTTCCTTGTTACTCAGCTATAAAAACATCACATCAGGCTGTCAGTGGAGTTCACAGCACGTCAGTTTCAACATAAACCATGTTCTCTGTAGCTCTGCTGCTGCTGTTGGCAGCTGGATGTGAGTCTCTCTGGATTTGTCAAAGTCAACAGTTCTTCTTTTGTTAATTTGATCATTTGTTACAAATTATTTTCTCTTTTTTTAACAGGTGTGAAGTGTGAACAGTTGACACAGCCAGCCTCTGTGACTGTGCAGCCAGGTCAACGTCTGACCATCACCTGTCAGGTCTCTTATTCTGTTAGTGGCTACTGGACACATTGGATCAGACAGCCTGCAGGGAAAGGACTGGAGTGGATTGGAGAAGCAGCTGGATCCACCACATTCTACAAAGATTCACTGAAGAACAAGTTCAGTATCAGCACAGACTCTTCCAGCAACACAGTGACTCTAAACGGACAGAATGTGCAGCCTGAAGACACTGCTGTGTATTACTGTGCCAGAGAGCCACAGTGACACAAAGCATCAGTAGACCTGAACAAAAACCCCTCAGTGCCTGAACACTTGTAACATGAAGCCACCAGAGGAGGAGCCCTCAGACCACTAATGATTTCAACACTGTTACAGTCTCCAGATTTTATGAACAGTTCTCAGTTTGAAATTTGTTATAATTGTTGATACATGAATGTATTGTATCCCACATAGAAAATAGTTGTGCTTTCACATAGTTTTACATAATATGTAAAAAATTATGATGCCTGATGAGATAGGCATGGTGTTTGACAGAGAAGTCAGTGTATACGATTACTCCAAGCATGTGGATGTATGAGATATGACTGAAGCTGGGAGAGGACAGTACAGGTGATGATGAGAGAAGATTCAAGTTGCTGAAAAATGAAACAGGTTCATTAAGTGTTCCTGTAGTTTCTGTCCACCACCTGTCTCCTTCCCGATACAAATCCTTTTTCAGTCACTCCTGGTGAGCTCATGGAAACAGAAACAACCCAGGAGACAGTGTAAATAAATAATTGATAATATTTGCAAGGAGGGCTGACTTTGTCAGATCTTGATTAATAAAAATGCCAATGTAACATACTCTTCTTTTGTATTTCTGCTGACAGTGCTCTGTCTGCCCTGTAAGTTACTTTATGCTGCAATACAAAGAAAAAAAATGCAAACATTTAATGTTCTGTGCTCTCTCATTCTCATTTTTCTTTTTTCACATCTGTTTCTTTGGCAGGTTTGAATGGCCAGGCTCTGGAGTCCATTCCCTCCACTTCAGTGTTGAAAAAACCTGGAGAAGCCCTCAGTCTCTCCTGCAGGGGAACTGGATTTACTTTCAGTCAGCATGGAATGAACTGGATCAGACAACCTGCAGGGAAAGCACTGGAATGGATGGGGGCTATTTGGCATGATGCAAGTAAAACACTTTATGCAAGCAGTGTGCAAGGACGTATAGAAATCACCAGAGATAATAGCAACAGCATGGTGTATCTGAGACTGTCCAACCTAAAGCCTGAGGACTCTGCTGTGTATTACTGTGCCCGAAACACACACTGATAAATGTAAGCAGAGAGGCTTTACAAAAACCTAAAACCTCTGATGTTTACAATCACCAGCAGGGGGCAGCAAGAGATTATCTAAAACATCATGACAAGCCAAAATCATACCTCCACATCCAGAAAAAAACAAAAAATAAATAAATAAATAGCACACTGTGAAAGCACCAGCACAGGCTGTGGTTTGTGACTTCCTCTTTTTTATGGTTTCTACCAACATGTGCTTTTCTATAACAATGTACTGGTTAATAATGTTCCCATCTGTTATTTTGTAAGGCAGGTGTGAGACATTTTCTGTTATATTTCATCTATTGAAGAAAGAAATCATTATAGTTATATAATGATTAAAATTACCCAAATTGAACACATAATGAATGAAAAAGGTGTTAAGGACAAAACTAAGACATGAGCATTAGGCCTTATCCAGCAGGGAGAAAACAAACTCTACCTGTGTACAGACTCAGTGTGTGCTTTCAGGGCAGGCGTTATTTAGAGAGGCCAAGTCCATTTCATCCCTGATCAGTTTAATCTGACAAATGGCTGTTACAGGAACAGCTGATGCAAGAATAATTTCACTACCAGGTGGGTTCATACATTTACTTGTTTTTTTATTACAACTGTGAAATATAATGAGCTGCGTCACATAACATCTCTGACAGTCCATCAAGTTCAGACTCAGAATGTTACCTGCCAGCTCTCTTATTTTATATAGAGTCTTTGAGTTAATGTTTCAAAGTAGGACAAATTAGTAAAAAAACAACCTATATAATTCCAAGCTTTGTCAAACCACAGTTCTGTCCTTTTATAGCCTGTCAGTGTTCTTCACTATGCAAAGTGAACTTCCTCACAGTCTGCTATAAAGACTTGATATCATGCTGTCAGCTGCAGCAGAAGAAGAGAAGCTCCCATCAGATCACCTTCAATACCAACCATGTTCTCTGTAGCTCTGCTGCTGCTGCTGGCTGCTGGATCCTGTGAGTCTCACTGAGGCAGAGACACTGACAGTATGATCACAGCACACTGACTGTTCACTCTTATTACACTCATTCAATATTCAACATGTTTTCCTCCACAGGTGTGAAGTGTGAACAGTTGACACAGCCAGCCTCTGTGACTGTGCAGCCAGGTCAACGTCTGACCATCACCTGTCAGGTCTCTTATAGCCTTAGTAGCTATCTCACAGCTTGGATCAGACAGCCTGCAGGGAAAGGACTGGAGTGGATTGGAAGAGCAGGTGAAGGTTGGAGCACATACTACAAAGATTCACTGAAGAACAAGTTCAGTATCAGCTTAGACTCTTCCAGAAAGACAGTGACTCTAAACGGACAGAATGTGCAGCCTGAAGACACTGCTGTGTATTACTGTGCCAGAGAGCCACAGTGACACAAAGCATCAGTAGACCTGAACAAAAACCCCTCAGTGCCTGAACACTTGTAACATGAAGCCACCAGAGGAGGAGCCCTCAGACCACTAATGATTTCAACACTGTTACAGTCTCCAGATTTTATGAACAGTTCTCAGTTTGAAATTTGTTATAATTGTTGATACATTAATGCATTCTATCCCACATTTATAAAATAGTTGTGCTTTCACATATTTTTACATGGTTTGTAAAAATTTGAAGAAATGATAAAAATCAGTTGTTTTAAAAGCTCATTGTTTGACAAGACTTGAACCTTTATTAGGTAATTTTAAACTCAAGAACATCATTGCTGGGAAAAACATACAATAAAACAAAACACAGTTATTATAAGAAAAAGTCAGTTGTGGGAAAGAGTGTTGGGGTGGAGGAGTTTGGTGAGGTTGGTGAGGCAAGAAGGGGCCTGGTCAGGGAGGACTTTGAGAGTGTAGAGAGGGAGTTTGAATTGTATCTGTTGGACAAGACAAGAGTGATTTTGTTTCAGGAGTAAGTGAGCAGCTGAGTTCTGGATGTACTGGAGTCTTGAGTCTTTAGAGGATGTACCATAAAGACTACTATTGCAGCTGTCTAATCTAAAGATGAAGAAGGCATTGGTTAGGTGATTCAGCAGCAGAAAGAGAGAGATGAGTGAATATGAGTTATGTTTTACAACTGGAAAATGCAGTTTTGGTGAAAAGTTAGGCGTGTTGTTTGACAGAGAAGTCAGTGTGAAAGATTACTCCAAGCATGTGGATGTATGGTGAGATATGACTGAAGCTGGGAGAGGGCAGGACAGGTGATGATGAGAGAAGAGTCATGTTGCTGACATATGATTCATTAAGTGCTCCTGTAGTTTCTGTCCACCACCTGTCTCCTTACTGATACAAATCCTTTTGCAGTCACTCCTGATGAGCTCATAAAAACAGAAACAACCCAGGAGACAGTGTAAATAAATAAATGATACTAATAATTGCAAGGAGGGCTGACTTTGTCAAACTTTGATTCAATAATATAGTTTTTTTAATGGCTTGAAAGCACAAAGAATTGTAGCAAGTGAATCCATTTGTCAGTGAAACCAGTGCTGTAAAAACACCCATGTAACATACTCTTCTTTTGTATTTGAACAAAATCTGAGTCAAATATATTAGCTCCTCCCTCATAAAATCCCAATGCAAATCCAGAGTTTTCAGAATTATACTTCTGTCCTTCCACTGGCTTCTTGGTTAGTGTGTAGCAGTTCACATCTTCAGTCTCAAGATGATGGACAAACTGTCTGTTCTGCTGACAGCGCTCTGTCTGCCCTGTAAGTTACTTTATGCTGCAATACGAAGAAAAAAATTGCAAACATTTAATGTTCTGTGCTCTCTCATTCTCATTTTTCTTTTATCACATCTGTTTCTTTGGCAGGTTTGAATGGCCAGGCTCTGGAGTCCATTCCCTCCACTTCAGTGTTGAAAAAACCTGGAGAAGCCTTCAGTCTCTCCTGCAGGGGAACTGGATTTACTTTCAGTCAGTATGGAATGCACTGGATCAGACAACCTGCAGGGAAAGCACTGGAATGGATGGGGACTATTTGGTATGATGCAAGTAAAACAGTTTATGCAAGCAGCGTTCAAGGACGTATAGAAATCACCAGAGATAATAGCAACAGCATGGTGTATCTGAGACTGTCCAACCTAAAGCCTGAGGACTCTGCTGTGTATTACTGTGCCAGACACACACACTGATAAATGTAAGCAGAGAGGCTTTACAAAAACCTAAAACCTCTGATGTTTACAATCACCAGCAGGGGGCAGTAAGAGATTATCTAAAATATTATGTCAAGCCAACATCATACCTCCACATCCAGAAAAAAACTAAAAAATAAAAAATAAATAGCACACTGTGAAAGCACCAGCACAGGCTGTGGTTTGTGACTTCCTCTTTCTTTATGGTTTCTACCAACATGTGCTTTCCTATAACAATGTACTGGTTAATAATATTCCCATCTGTTATTTTGAAAGGCAGGTGTGAGGCATTTTCTGTTATATTTCATCTATTGAAGAAAGAAATCATAATAGTTATATAATGATCAAAATTACCCAAATTGAACACATAATGAATGAAAAAGGTATTAAGGACAAAACTAAGACATGAGCATTAGGCCTTATCCAGCAGGGAGAAAACAAACTCTACCTGTGTACAGACTCAGTGTGTGCTTTCAGGGCAGACGTTATTTAGAGAGGCCAAGTCCATTTCATCCCTGATCAGTTTAATCTGAAAAATAGCTGTTACAGGAACGGCTGATGCAAGAATAATTTCACTACCAGGTGGGTTCATACATTTACTTGTTTTTTTTTTCTACAGGTGTGAAATATAATGAGCTGAGTTAAAAAAAACCATCTCTGACAGTCCATCAAGTTCAGACTCAGAATCTTACCTGCCAGCTCTCTTATTTTGTCACAGAGGCTTTGAGTTAATGTTTCAAAAAAAGCAGAACTGAGTAAAAGACAACCTACATAATTCCAAGCTTTGACAAAGGACAGTTCTGTCCTTTTATAGCCTGTCAGTGTCCTTCTCTATGCAAAGTGAACTTCCTCACAATCTGCTATAAAGACTTGATATCATGCTGTCAGCTGCAGCAGAAGAAGAGAAGCTCCCATCAGATCACCTTCAATACCAACCATGTTCTCTGTAGCTCTGCTGCTGCTGCTGGCTGCTGGATCCTGTGAGTCTCACTGAGGCAGAGACACTGACAGTATGATCACAGCACACTGACTGTTCACTCTTATTACACTCATTCAATATTCAACATGTTTTCCTCCACAGGTGTGAAGTGTGAACAGTTGACACAGCCAGCCTCTGTGACTGTGCAGCCAGGTCAACGTCTGACCATCACCTGTCAGGTGTCTTATAGTCTCAGCAGCTATCCCACAATTTGGATCAGACAGCCTGCAGGGAAAGGACTGGAGTGGATTGCAGGAGGAGGTGTTGGATACACCACATACTACAAAGATTCGCTGAAGAACAAGTTCAGTATCAGCACAGACTCTTCCAGCAACACAGCGACTCTAAACGGACAGAATGTGCAGCCTGAAGACACTGCTGTGTATTACTGTGCCAGGAGAGCCACAGTGACACAAAGCATCAGTAGACCTGAACAAAAACCCCTCAGTGCCTGAACACTTGTAACATGAAGCCACCAGAGGAGGAGCCCTCAGACCACTAATGATTTCAACACCAGCTCACTGTTACAGTTCAGAGAGAAACCTTTATAGAGAAACAGAGAGACTTTTAAACATGGTTCTCAGTTTAAAATCTGATCGTTATAATTGCAGATACATTAATGTAGTTTTTTCATACATTTGTTAAAGGACCTGTGCTTTCTTAAATTGGTACATATTATTTTAAAAAAAATGAAGCAATGAAAAAAAGAAAGAGTTAATTAAATGCTCATTGTCTAATGAGAATTGAACCTTTTTTTGTCAGTTACACTTCCAGATCATCATTCCTGGGAAAAACAAACATTAAAATAAAACACAGCTATTATCAGAATCAGTGTTGGGGTGGAGGAGTTTGGTGAGGTTGGTGAGGTAAGAGGGGGTCCGGTTGTGGAGGACTATCTGAGTATAGAGAGGGAATTTGAACTTCACCTGTTGGACAAGAGTGATGTGGTGCAGGAAGTGAACAGCATGGGGTCATGATGTACTGGAGTTCAAGGACTTTGGAGGGTGTATCATAAAGACTACTAGTGCAGTAGTCCAGTCTGGATGTGAAGAAGGCATCGATCAGGTGATTCAGCAGCAGAAAAAGAGACGTGAGTGAAGATAAGTTATGTTTTACAACATGAAAAATTCAGTTTCGGTGATGAGACAGGCATGGTGTTTGACAGAGAAGTCAGTGTATAAGATTACTCCAGACATGTGGATGTATCATAAGGTATGACTTTAGAGAAGACTCAAGTTGTTGAAAAATTAAGAAGGAGTGATGAGACTGCAAGTATGATTTCTGGATCTCTGAAAAAAATGTTGCTGTGGTCCTAAAAAATTCAGATAACTTAGAAACATTCAATGAAAAAAATGTCATAGAAGCCTTAAATGTGCCAACTTAGAATGATATAAAGTTAATATTCATACTATCATTCAACCATTCTTATTCTTGAGGGTAGTGGGGGTTCTGGAGCCCAATAATAGAGCTCTTTGACATTTTCATCAAACAAAAACTGAATGACAATCCTAATCTAGTTGTTTCCTCCCTGTGAGGAGGAGTCAATGCAAAACTCAGATATCTTCCACCTCTACTTATCTGACTGCAGAGAGGAGGACAGAGAACAGTGGACACACAGTTTAACATGATGGACTATAGGACAGGACTGCTGCTTTTAACTATCTGCTGGGCAGGTGAAGATTTTACCTGATCTTGACTTGACATAGTCCTAAATTGTGCATCAACTAGTTGATGTGGCTTTGACCTTGACATGTACAATGTCTGGATTTTCACTTAGTAGCCACTGGATGCACCTGGGTCAGACAGGCTCCTGGAAAAGGACTGGAGTGGGTTGCCTAGAATGATAATGGTGGTAGCACCAAATACTACTCTCAGTCAGTTCAAGGCCGGTTCACCATCTCCAGAGACAACAGCAGACAGCAGGTGTATCTGCAGATGAACAGTCTGAAGACTGAAGATTCTGCTGTTTATTATTGTGCTCGAGACACACAGTGACACATGAAGCTACAACACTGTACAAAAACTCAGCATGTAAAACAAGTCACAACCCTGCATTTCAGATTCACAGAAACAAATTTAGCCCAGCATCACACACACACACACACACACACACACACACACACACACACACACACACACACACACACACACACACACACACACACACACACACACACACACACACATACACACACACACAAACATCCAAGTGCTTAATTCAGACAAGTGTAATTGAAGCTCTCCCATATATGTTATTATTGCAGACATAAAATAGTCTGTTGATCTGTGTGTACATGTAAATGCTTTAATTTGACTCATCTGACGAAGCAGCTTTGTGGAAAAAAAAGGGAAAACAATTCATAGTTGTTGTTTTAAATCCTGAATATGTTTTCTTTCATGTGTATCAAAATACATTTTACATAAGATGATTCCAAGCTCTGACTACATGTGACAGGACAGTTCATCCTTCTTTTATAGCCTGTCAGTGTCCTTCTCTATGCAAAGCGAACTTCCTCACAGTCTGCTATAAAGACTTGATATCATGCTGTCAGCTGCAGCAGAAGAAGAGAAGCTCCCATCAGATCACCTTCAATACCAACCATGTTCTCTGTAGCTCTGCTGCTGCTGCTGGCTGCTGGATCCTGTGAGTCTCACTGAGGCAGAGACACTGACAGTATGATCACAGCACACTGACTGTTCACTCTTATTACACTCATTCAATATTCAACATGTTTTCCTCCACAGGTGTGAAGTGTGAACAGTTGACACAGCCAGCCTCTGTGACTGTGCAGCCAGGTCAACGTCTGACCATCACCTGTCAGGTCTCTTATTCTTTGGGCAGCTATTGGACAGCTTGGATCAGACAGCCTGCAGGGAAAGGACTGGAGTGGATTGGAAGTCACTGTGCTGGGTGCACCCAATTATTAAAAGATTCACTGAAGAACAAGTTCAGTATCAGCTTCGACTCTTCCAGAAAGACAGTGACTCTAAATGGACAGAATGTGCAGCCTGAAGACACTGCTGTGTATTACTGTGCCAGAGAGCCACAGTGACACAAAGCATCAGTAGACCTGAACAAAAACCTCTCAGTGCCTGAACACTTGTAACATGTAGCCACCAGAGGAGGAGCCCTCAGACCACTAATGATTTCAACACTGTTACAGTCTCGAGATTTTGTTCTCAGTTTGAAATTTGTTGATACATTAATGCATTCTATCCCACATTTATAAAATAGTTGTGCTTTCACATATTTATACATGGTTTGTAAAAATTTGAAGAAATGATAAAAATCAGTTGTGTAAATGCTCATTGTTTGACAAGACTTGAACCTTTATTAGGTCAGTTTGAACTCAAGAACATCATTGCTGGGAAAAACATACAATAAAACAAAACACAGTTATTATAAGAAAAAGTCAGTTGTGGGAAAGAGTGTTGGGGTGGAGGAGTTTGGTGAGGTTGGTGAGGCAAGAAGGGGCCTGGTCAGGGAGGACTTTGAGAGTGTAGAGAGGGAGTTTGAATTGTATCTGTTGGACAAGACAAGAGTGATTTTGTTTCAGGAGTAAGTGAACAGCTGAGTTCTGGATGTACTGGAGTCTTGAGTCTTTAGAGGATGTACCATAAAGACTACTATTGCAGCTGTCTAATCTAAAGATGAAGAAGGCATTGGTTAGGTGATTCAGCAGCAGAAAGAGAGAGATGAGTGAATATGAGTTATGTTTTACAACTGGAAAATGCAGTTTTGGTGAAAAGTTAGGCGTGTTGTTTGACAGAGAAGTCAGTGTGAAAGATTACTCCAAGCATGTGGATGTATGAGATATGACTGAAGCTGGGAGAGGGCAGTACAGGTGATGATGAGAGAAGAGTCATGTTGCTGACATATGATTCATTAAGTGCTCCTGTAGTTTCTGTCCACCACCTGTCTCCTTCCTGATACAAATCCTTTTGCAGTCACTCCTGATGAGCTCATAAAAACAGAAACAACCCAGGAGACAGTGTAAATAAATAAATGATACTAATAATTGCAACGAGGGCTGACTTTGTCAAACTTTGATTCAATAATATAGTTTTTTAATGGCTCAAAAGCACAAAGAATTGTAGCAAGTGAATCCATTTGTCAGTGAAACCAGTGCTGTAAAAACACCCATGTAACATACTCTTCTTGTGTATTTAAACAAAATCTGAGTCAAATATATTAGCTCCTCCCTCATAAAATCCCAATGCAAATCCAGAGTTTTCAGAATTATACTTCTGTCCTCCCACTGGCTTCTTGGTTAGTGTGTAGCAGTTCACATCTTCAGTCTCAAGATGATGGACAAACTGTCTGTTCTGCTGACAGCGCTCTGTCTGCCCTGTAAGTTACTTTATGCTGCAATACGAAGAAAAAAATTGCAAACATTTAATGTTCTGTGCTCTCTCATTCTCATTTTTCTTTTATCACATCTGTTTCTTTGGCAGGTTTGAATGGTCAGGCTCTGGAGTCCATTCCCTCCACTTCAGTGTTGAAAAAACCCGGAGAAGCCCTCAGTCTCTCCTGCAGGGGAACTGGATTTACTTTCAGTCAGTATGGAATGCACTGGATCAGACAACCTGCAGGGAAAGCACTGGAATGGATGGGGGCTATTTGGAGTGATGCAAGTAAAACAGTTTATGCAAGCAGTGTGCAAGGACGTATAGAAATCACCAGAGATAATAGCAACAGCATGGTGTATCTGAGACTGTCCAACCTAAAGCCTGAGGACTCTGCTGTGTATTACTGTGCCAGACACACACACTGATACATGTAAGCAGAGAGGCTTTACAAAAACCTAAAACCTCTGATGTTTACAATCACCAGCAGGGGGCAGCAAGAGATTATCTAAAATATTATGTCAAGCCAACATCATACCTCCACATACAACAAAAACAAATAAAAATAAATAAATAGCACACTGTGAAAGCACCTGCAGAGGCTGTGGTTTGTGACTTCCTCTTTCTTTATGGTTTCTACCAACATGTGCTTTTCTATAACAATGTACTGGTTGATAATGTTCCCATCTGTTATTTTGAAAGGCAGGTGTGAGACATTTTCTGTTATATTTCATCTATTGAAGAACGAAATCACAACAGAAAGCCTTAATACTTATATAATGATCAAAATTACCCAAATTGAACACATAATGAATGAAAAAGGTGTTAAGGACAAAACTAAGACATAAGCATTAGGCCTTATCCAGCAGGGAGAAAACAAACTCTACCTGTGTACAGACTCAGTGTGTGCTTTCAGGGCAGGCGTTATTTAGAGAGGCCAAGTCCATTTCATCCCTGATCAGTTTAATCTGAACAAATAGCTGTTACAGGAACGGCTGATGCAAGAATAATTTCACTACCAGGTGGGTTCATACATTTACTTGTTTTCTTGTTACAGGTGTGAAATATAATGAGCTGCGTTAAAAAAACCATCTCTGACAGTCCATCAAGTTCAAACTCAGAATGTTACCTGCCAGCTCTCTTATTTTGTCACAGAGGCTTTGAGTTAATGTTTCAAAACAAACAAAAACAAAGGGAAACAAGTAAAAGAAAAAAAAAACAACCTATATAATTCCAAGCTTTGTCAAAGCACAGTCCTGTCATTTTATAGCCTGTCAGTGTCCTTCTCTATGCAAAATGAACTTCCTCACAGTCTGCTATAAAGACTTGATATCATGCTGTCAGCTGCAGCAGAAGAAGAGAAGCTCCCATCAGATCACCTTCAATACCAACCATGTTCTCTGTAGCTCTGCTGCTGCTGCTGGCTGCTGGATCCTGTGAGTCTCACTGAGGCAGAGACACTGACAGTATGATCACAGCACACTGACTGTTCACTCTTATTACACTCATTCAATATTCAACATGTTTTCCTCCACAGGTGTGAAGTGTGAACAGTTGACACAGCCAGCCTCTGTGACTGTGCAGCCAGGTCAACGTCTGACCATCACCTGTCAGGTCTCTTATTCTCTCAGCAGCTATGCTACAAATTGGATCAGACAGCCTGCAGGGAAAGGACTGGAGTGGATTGGAAGTCACTGTGCTGGGTGCACCCAATTATTAAAAGATTCACTGAAGAACAAGTTCAGTATCAGCTTCGACTCTTCCACCAAGACAGTGACTCTAAACGGACAGAATGTGCAGCCTGAAGACACTGCTGTGTATTACTGTGCCAGAGAGCCACAGTGACACAAAGCATCAGTAGACCTGAACAAAAACCCCTCAGTGCCTGAACACTTGTAACATGAAGCCACCAGAGGAGGAGCCCTCAGACCACTAATGATTTCAACACTGTTACAGTCTCCAGATTTTATGAACAGTTCTCAGTTTGAAATTTGTTATAATTGTTGATACATGAATGTATTGTATCTGACATAGAAAATAGTTGTGCTTTCACATAGTTTTACATAATATGTAAAAAAACAAAAAAAAAAACAAAAACAAAAGGAATGAAAAAGTAACCAGTTGTTTTAAATGCTCATTGTTTGACAAGAATTGAAAATGCAGTTTTAGTGATGAGATAGGCATGGTGTTTGACAGAGAAGTCAGTGTATAAGATTACTCCAAGCATGTGGATGTATGAGATATGACTGAAGCTGGGTGAGGACAGTACAGGTGATGATGAGAGAAGAGTCTAGTTGCTGAAATATGAAACAGGTTCATTAAGTGTTCCTGTAGTTTCTGTCCACCATCCTTTTTCAGTCCCTCCTGATGAGCTCATGGAAACAGAAACAACCCAGGAGACAGTGTAAATAAATAATTGATAATATTTGCAAGGAGGGCTGACTTTGTCAGGTCTTGATTAATAAAAATGCCAATGTAACATACTCTTCTTTTGTGTTTGAACAATATCTGAGCCAAATATATTAGCTCCTCCCTCATAAATCTCAATGCAAATCCAGAGTTTTCAGAAGGTATACGTCTGTCCTCCCACTGGCTTCTTGGTTAGTGTGTAGCAGTTCACATCTTCAGTCTCAAGATGATGGACAAACTGTCTGTTCTGCTGACAGCGCTCTGTCTGCCCTGTAAGTTACTTTATGCTGCAATACAAAGAAAAAAATTGCAAACATTTAATGTTCTGTGCTCTCTCATTCTCATTTTTCTTTTATCACATCTGTTTCTTTGGCAGGTTTGAATGGTCAGGCTCTGGAGTCCATTCCCTCCACTTCAGTGTTGAAAAAACCTGGAGAAGCCCTCAGTCTCTCCTGCAGGGGAACTGGATTTACTTTCAACCAGTATGGAATGAACTGGATCAGACAACCTGCAGGGAAAGCACTGGAATGGATGGGGGTTATTTGGTATGATGCAAGTAAAACATATTATGCAAGCAGCGTTCAAGGACGTATAGAAATCACCAGAGATAATAGCAACAGCATGGTGTATCTGAGACTGTCCAACCTAAAGCCTGAGGACTCTGCTGTGTATTACTGTGCCCGAAACACACACTGATACATGTAAGCAGAGAGGCTTTACAAAAACCTAAAATCTCTGATGTTTACAATCACCAGCAGGGGGCAGCAAGAGATTATCTAAAATATTATGTCAAGCCAACATCATACCTCCACATACAGAAAAAAACAAATAAAAATAAATAAATAGCACACTGTGAAAGCACCAGCAGAGGCTGTGGTTTGTGACTTCCTCTTTTTTATGGTTTCTACCAACATGTGCTTTTCTATAACAATGTACTGGTTAATAATATTCCCATCTGTTATTTTGAAAGGCAGGTGTGAGGCATTTTCTGTTATATTTCATCTATTGAAGAAAGAAATCATAATAGTTATATAATGATCAAAATTACCCAAATTGAACACATAATGAATGAAAAAGGTGTTAAGGACAAAACTAAGACATAAGCATTAGGCCTTATCCAGCAGGGAGAAAACAAACTCTACCTGTGTACAGACTCAGTGTGTGCTTTCAGGGCAGACGTTATTTAGAGAGGCCAAGTCCATTTCATCCCTGATCAGTTTAATCTGAACAAATAGCTGTTACAGGAACGGCTGATACAAGAATAATTTCACTACCAGGTGGGTTCATACATTTACTTGTTTTCTTGTTACAGGTGTGAAATATAATGAGCTGCGTTAAAAAACATCTCTGACAGTTCATCAAGTTCAGACTCAGAATGTTACCTGCCAGCTCTCTTATTTTGTCACAGAGGCTTTGAGTTAATGTTTCAAAACAAGCAGAACTGAGTAAAAAACAACCTATATAATTCCAAGCTTTAACAAAGGACAGTTCTGTCCCTTTATAGCCTGTCAGTGTCCTTCTCTATGCAAAGTGAACTTCCTCACAGTCTGCTATAAAGACTTGATATCATGCTGTCAGCTGCAGCAGAAGAAGAGAAGCTCCCATCAGATCACCTTCAATACCAACCATGTTCTCTGTAGCTCTGCTGCTGCTGCTGGCTGCTGGATCCTGTGAGTCTCACTGAGGCAGAGACACTGACAGTATGATCACAGCACACTGACTGTTCACTCTTATTACACTCATTCAATATTCAACATGCTTTCCTCCACAGGTGTGAAGTGTGAACAGTTGACACAGCCAGCCTCTGTGACTGTGCAGCCAGGTCAACGTCTGACCATCACCTGTCAGGTCTCTTATTCTCTCAGCAGCTATGCCACAGCTTGGATCAGACAGCCTGCAGGGAAAGGACTGGAGTGGATTGGAGAAAACTGTGTTGGATGCACCCAATTATTAAAAGATTCACTGAAGAACAAGTTCAGTATCAGCATAGACTCTTCCACCAAGACAGCAACTCTAAACTGACAGAATGTGCAGCCTGAAGACACTGCTGTGTATTACTGTGCCAGGAGAGACTCACAGTAACACAGAGCATCAGTAGACCTGAACAAAAACCCCTCAGTGCCTGAACACTTGTAACATGAAGCCACCAGAGGAGGAGCCCTCAGACCACTAATGATTTCAAAATCAGCTCACTGTTACAGTACAGAGAGAAACAGACTTTAGATTTTATTAAAAACAATTCTTAATCTATTTTAACAGCAACTGTTTTCATTGTATTAAATTCTCTTGAATCACCATCACTGATACATCATGATATGTATATGAATCTTTCAAGTGATGAAACAACTTCAGCTGACAACTTGGTTTAAATTGCTCTTGACAGGACAATAAAAGTAAATCCTCAAACATCAGTGTCTCTTTCATGACATCTTTATCTAAAACACCTGCAGTTATTACCTGTATCATAATTGAATTAGTCTTGAGCCAACTTCATGGTGATTTTAATGAGTTAAATTCTAGAAAAAGATATTTTACTCAACAATCTAAAAGGTGTATTCTCTTTGTGTAAGATGAAGAACAACACCTGAACATTTCATCTTCATTTTGATTCATTCAAATAAACCTTTACTGTCATCAGTATGTAAATCAGCCTCCTTGTGTGTTGCCTCATAAAGAAGTGAAGTGTGTGTGTGTGTGTGTGTGTCAGTGAGAGGACAGAAGAGCTCACATCAGTTCAGCTTCAACATCAACCATGTTCTCTGTAGCTCTGATACTGCTGCTGGCAGCTGGATCCTGTGAGGAGCTTTCAGTGGATTCACACTAATAAACACATTAGAAACACTGAATAGTCAGATGAATGATGGAGATAATGTTGATTTGTGTTTCCACAGGTGTGAACAGTATTGATCTCATCCAGCCAGACTCAATGGTTGTGCAGCCTGGACAGTCTTTGACCATCACCTGTCAGGTCTCTGGTTATTCTTTGACTGATAACAGATATGCAACAGGTTGGATCAGACAGCGTGAAGGAAAACCAATGGACTGGATTTCTCATATGTGGGGTGGAGGTACTCTTCGTAAAAATAATGCTCTGAAAGACAAGTTCAGCTACATAAGAGAAACTTCAGCTGGACCAGTGACTCTAACAGGACAGAATCTGCAGCCTGAGGACACAGCTGTGTATCACTGTGTGCGGGTGCACTACACAGTGATACAAACCATCAACAGACCTGCACAAATACCCAGCAACCATGTGACTCAACCACAAATTTTCCATGACATCACTGAGTTCAACTATACATTTAACATACAACCAATTTTATGCCTATTTTGGTTATCTAATAAAACACCACAAAACAAAAAGGGGCTCCTGTCTCTGGATGTGATATTACACATGGAAGGAGGAAATATTACTCAATATGTATTATATATAAATGATGCAACTAAGTATAACTACACTGAACAAAAATATAAACGCAACACTTTTGTTTTTGCTCCCATATTTCATGAGCTGAACTCAAAGATCTAAAACATTTTCTATACACACAAAAGACCATTTCTCACTATTGTTCACAAATCTGTCTAAATCTGTGTTAGTGAGCACTTCTCCTTTGCTGAGATAATCCATCCCACCTTACAGGTGTGGCATATCAAGATGCTGATTAGACAGCATGAATATTGCACACAATAAAAGGCCACTCTAAAATGTGCAGTTTTGCTTTATTGTGGGGGGTCTCACACTCACACTCAGTATCTGGTGTGACCACCATTTGCCTTGTTGATTGTGGCCTGTGGAATGTTGGTCCACTCCTCTTAAACTGTTTTACTTGCATCATGCCAAATAGTCCCCATTTATTCCAGTGCCTTCCCTGCAGGTTGTCTGATCCAGTTCATTCCATACTGTCTGAAAGTAAATCCAGTTCCCCTGCAGGAGAGACTGAGGGCTTCTCCAGGTTTTTTCAACACTGAAGTGGAGGGAATGGACTCCAGAGCCTGGCCATTCAAACCTGCCAAAGAAACAGATGTGAAAAAAGAAAAATGAAAATGAGAGAACACAGAACATTAAATGTTTGCAATTTTTTTCTTCGTATTTTAGCATCAAGTAACTTACAGGGCAGACAGAGCGCTGTCAGCAGAACAGACAGTTTGTCCATCATCATGAGACTGAAGATGTGAACTGCTACACACTAACCAAGAAGCCAGTGGGTGGACAGAAGTATACCTTCTGATAACTCTGGATTTGCATTGGGATTTCTAAAAGGAGGAGCTAATATATTTGACTCAGATATTGTTCAAATACAAGAGAAGAGTATGTTACATGGGTGTTTTTACAGCACTGGTTTCACTGACAAATGGATTCACTTGCGACAATACTTTGTGCTTTTGATTCATTAAAACAACTATATTATTGAAGCAATGTTTGACAAAGTCAGCCCTGCTTGAAAATATTATTATTTATTTGCAATGTCTCCTGGGTTGTTCGTGTTTCAATGAGCTCATCTGGAGTGTGTGAAAAGGGATTTGTATCAGGAAGGAGACAGGTGGTGGACAGAAACTACAGGAACACTTAATGAATCATATGTCAGCAACTTGACTCTTCTCTCATCATCACCTGTACTGCCCTCTCCCAGCTTCAGTCATATCTCACCATACATCCACATGCTCGGAGTAATCTTATACACTCAGTTCTCCTTCAAACAGCATACCTGTCTCATCACCAAAACTGCATTTTTCCGGTTGTAAAACATAACTTATTTCCGCTCATCCATCTCTCTCTGCTGCTGAATCATCTGATCAATGCTTTCATCACATCCAGGGCCACACTGCAATATTAGTCTTCATGCTACACCCTTCAAAGTGCTTAGACTTCAGAGCATCCAGATCTCAGCTGCCTACCTACACACTCATTCCTTATCTTACAACCACATCACTCATGTTCAACAGATACAGTTTGAATATCTTCACACTTACAAAGTCCTCCAAGACCAGACCTCCATACCTCACCAACCTAACCAATCTCCTCCACCCACAAATGACTGATTCTGGTAATAATTGTGCCTTTTTTGTTTTGTTTTTGATCTTTCTAGTAATGGAAGTGAAACCTGCTTTATAAAGATTAATGAGCGATAAATGATGAACATTTAAAGCATCAGATTTTTTTTTTTTCCATTACTTCAAATCTTTGGCCAATATGTTATAAGAACCATTTTTTACAACCTGAAGTCTTTTCTCTCTTTACTGTAACAGTGTTGTAATCATTAGTGGTCTGAGTGTTTGTACAGCTTTGTAGTCTCATGTGTCACTGTGGCTCTCATGCACAATAATAAACTGCAGCGTCTTCTTCTTTCACACTCTTCACCTCTAAGTACACAAGATTTCTGGAAGTGTCTTTGGTGATGGAAAACTGGCCTTGGAGACTTTGGGCAAATATGGTGCCAGTTCCACCATCAATGCGTCCGATCCATTCCAGTGCTTTCCCTGGTTTCTGACGGATCCAGTGCAGCCAAGCCAGAGGCAGTCCTTCCACTTTACAGGACAGAGTGACTGATCCTCCAGCTCTGCTGACCACTGGCTCTGAGGAGTGTGTTTTTATATGACGAACTGCAGCATTATCTTTCACTACAATGTTGTGTCCTGCTTCATATGTCATAATAAAATCTGAGTTTTGCATTGACTCCTCCTCACTCAGAGGATGCAGCCAAATTGGACCTGATATTAAGTTTTTGTTGGATGAAAATGTAATGTCAGTGAGCCCAGTAATTGGGACAAGGTCAGGAGTTCCCCACCTCTCACCCAGTGTCACCTGGGATTAGCTCCAGCACCCCACAACCCCCAAGAATAAGTGGGCTTTGCTAATGGATGGATGGCTGCAATATTCATTTTACAGTCCACCTAAACTGGCACACCTAAGACTTGTCTGACATATTTCAATTAGATTTGTCTTAAATGCTCTATATTTAGATCCCCAACCCTGTTTCTTTCAGAGAAGAAATCATACTTTAGGTTTCCTTACTCCCTGTCACTATATCAGTTACCCAAATCCTCTCTCCATCATATCTCACAAACAGACAACAATTCATCAGCATTAACAACTGCATCATTACCATGGCTATTCTGTCCCCAGGTGTCCCTCAGGGCTCTGTGCTTGGTCCTTTCCTGCTCATTCTCTACATGTTTCCCCTCTATAATGTGTCCACTTAAACTTCACTGCGTATGATGTCACACCCTACATATGTATGTATCCATCATCACTGCAACTCTCTGCACCCTGACCAACTGCCTCACCAAAATCAAGTGATGGATGCAGGCCATATTTATTTATTGTTGTCTTGTTTCCTCTTCAACACATACACTATACACATGCCACAACAATAACTGAAAAATAAAACAATAACATTAATATAGTATAATGTACTGTCAAGATCTTGTTACAGTTTTAAGTGCATATTAAAATATCTCAGATCAGATCACAGATGTTCACAATGATTTTACATAGTTTCTCATGACTGTGCTAAAGGTTTCAGTTCCTGAGTCTATTAATAACAGACTTGAGAGCTAACTGACTGTGAAATCACCAAATTTACATAACTGAATCAAACATGGCCTGTTGATTCCAGGTGCTGGGGAGATGATGAACATAACAACATATAACATAATTCATTAATTTTCAAAAATGTAAATTGTTCTGGGGAAAAGTACAGTTGTGAGTATTGGGTGTTAAATGTTTATAGCTTGTGGTGAAACTTCAGCCAATATGAACAATATCAAAATAATAAAAAAGGGGAGGAGCAACATGAGTCTATCTTTAAAAAAATATTTTCAAAAAGACATACACCTCTTATAATTAAAATGAAAAAGGACGATTGTAATTACCTCCATAATACTTTGAATAGACCTGTACTTGTACAGCGCCTTCCTAGTCTTCTCTCAAAGCACTTAAACACTACATGACACATTCACCCATTCATGCGCGAGTGGCCGAGGCTACCATACAAGGTGCCACCTGCTGTTCATCTTAAATGCACTCATACTCTGATGAAACAGCCATCAGGAGCAATTTGGGATTCAGCATAATGCCCAAGGATACTTTGACATGCAGACTGGAGGAGGTGGGCATTAAACCATCCATCTTCTGATAGATAGATGACCCGCTCCTGAGCCTAAGCTGCCAAGTTTATCAAGAGTGTAAAATATACATAGTTGAATTGTGAAATTTGAATTAAAAAATTTCAAACATATAAAAAATATGGTTCAAAAGAAAAGCAAAATTTGAATTAACTCTGTTTAATACAAACTGACAAGAGCTTAATGAACAAAACTAAGCGATTCTGTCTCTGCTTTTCCTGTAATCCAGGTCCAGGACACAGTATTTGTCCACAGGTAACATGTGCTTAACGCCTGAAACCAAAGCAAACCAGCCAATAAAATGAGTAGCCTACTGTAGGTTTTTGTACAGCTGCTCAACCAACTCCAGTCACTGTGGCTATCGAGCACAATAATAAACAGCAGAATCTTCAGTCTTCAGACTGTTCATCTGCAGATACACCTGCTGTCTGCTGTTGTCTCTGGAGATGGTGAACCGGCCTTGAACTGACTGAGAGTAGCAGATGTAAACACTGTTATAGCTGATATGAATAATAATAAGTAAAACTGAGGAATTAATATCCAACAAACAACCTCCAGTCACCTGTTGTTATATTCATATGTTTTAATTTGTTTTAAAAGTCTATCAGTATTAACAACACAACGACAGTTATTGTTATAATAAACAAATGTTAATCTGAGTTCAGACATCTGACACATGAACACACCTGGTTTAATCACATCTGTGAACCTCATTAGTCACTTTGAGCATAATGTGCAGCACATGACAACATTTACACTAATATACATTAAAATAAATGTTATCGATCATCATGAGCTACTAAATTGCTTTACATACAATTAGCCAGTGTTTTTAATATGAATGGGATTATAGACAAAACACCCCTTTTAAATATCCTCTGATCTGCTAAGTTCACTCTGTGATCAAATGTTTTTCAGGTTGTTTCCATTTTCAAACTATTTTATTTATGGTTGGTACACTAGCATTTTAATATCAATGAATGCTCTGACATTTAAAAGAACTATCTCTATTACTATCATGGAGAAAATAAATTTTTACTCATGAGTATAAACTAAAATATACAGAAATCTAATGTGGATATATCAAAGTGCTTTTGCAGGTGGTGAGAAAACTCTGATGTCTTTAAGATCACATTGCTGTTTGTTGTCTGTGGAGGTTTTTGTGCAGCTGTTCCACTGTCTTCAGTCACTGTGTCTCTTTGAGCACAGAAGTAAACAGCAGAATCTTCTGCTCTCAGGCTCTTGACCTCGAGGTACTGAGTGCTGCTGGGCACATCTTCAGTCATGATGAAACGGCTTCTAAAGGAGCTGCCATACAGAGCAGAGTTTGAACCTGTGTTCATCAGTCCAATCCACTCCAGAGCATTCCCTGGCCTCTGTCGTACCCAGTGAATGTTGTAGCTTGTCATTCTATAACCAGAAATGATACATGACATCTTCACTTTCTCTCCAGGTCTTTTCACCTCAGAGGAAGACTGGTCCAGTTTGATCTCACTCCAGACTCCAAACTCCTGTAAGTAAAGAAACAATCATTATCAGTCAAACTTTAATAATCACAGGTTGCACATTTTTAAAATCAGTAAAGCAGATTTAAGTTTCTCACCATGAATAGTAACTACAAATAACAAACTCCAGATAACTGTGTTTTCCATTCTGTGATAAACACTGTAGTTCAGTGCTTTCTGATCTGAGTGTTTCAGAAATATATCAAACTGTCCCAGTGATCTGCCACAAGTTGCTGATGGTGTGTTTATAAGAGAGGAAGAGTTTGCATAGACCTCCCTCTGTGGGTTTAAACAGGGAACATGTGACACAGATACATTTCCATAAGTAGACTATCTCTACAAGAACGACACGGGAAGCTGTAAAATATTAATATCCTGGCAACTAATTTCTGCTCCAATGGAAGATAACGGGACAACGACAATCTTTAACTAATGGTGCAATGAAGAGCTTTGTGGTTAATTACAAAAAGTTATTTACAGTGTTTGTTTTGTATTTGTGAAGAGGCAGAGCTACTGTTTAAGTTATAATGAAGTTATCAGATGTTATTTTCCATCCCATTACATGGTAACAGGGCACATTTCGCCCCATCCTCTCTGGGCATCACAATACACAAAAGTAAATTATTAAAACATGTCATATACATCTTGTATTCAGGGAAAATCAAGCCTATCTAACTCTCTTCTATATTGATGTTGGCTGCAGTGGAAGTCAGATGACATCTACACAGATGCATTAAATATATAACTTTTCTTCTATCTACCATGAACAAGAAATGGCCTCTATTAGTGAATTCTATAAACAGGGTTTTTCATTGACTCCTCAGCACAGTAAGGAATCAGCTGATTGGACTGCTGTTTTTTCCTAATTAATGAATAAATATAAATTGTAACGTGCTGTTGAACGTCACAATCAAGCAACTAAATGGTTTCCATAATTAGATGAGATGAAAATGGGAACTAGGGTTTGATTTGAACAAATATGCCATCATCAGTAGATGTGTTAATGTCAGATAAGAGCATTCAAATCACCTCTGTTCTTTATTTACCTTACTGTTAGTGCATGTGTTTGAATCATATGATCAGTATGAGTCAATGAGTCAAACTCAGTCAGTCCTAGACTGCCCTCTAGAGTTTTGAAAGAGGGACTCAGCATGGAGACACATGACGTTTTGTTCATTAGGTCTGTTTAATAGTCTGAACTCTGTGGATGTTGTATTCTGTCACTGTCTGCTGAGAGAGAGGAGATCTGACCTGTTTGAGTCTTCTTCCAGTCTGTATGGTGACAATTATTTCACTGCAATGATCCATAATGTTTATTTATTGTTTTGTTTTTCTTCTTTTTACATTTGGTACGATATCAGATAAAGAGTGGCCTGTGGGACTCTGGGTGAAGTGTTCAGAAGTCCTGCTGTTCCAGTTTTATAATTACGGTTGGATCAAAGTGGTGTCTCATGATCAGGTTTATTCTTTTCTCCCTATCTTAGTATCATATTCAGTGTTTTAGTGCATTCATTGTGCCTTGGTCAGAGTCTGCACCTTCAGCCCCTGATTCTATATACTGCTCCTAAATTAACACATGCAGTCATTTCCTTTGAGCCCAAAGCAAAGACAGTTGTTGTTTATCAGCCCAGTCAGAGGAGTTACTGTAGGTTTTTGTAGCTGCTCAACCAACTCCAGTCACTGTGGCTCTCGAGCACAATAATAAACAGCAGAATCTTCAGTCTTCAGACTGTTCATCTGCAGATACAGCTGCTGTCTGCTGTTGTCTCTGGAGATGGTGAACCGGCCTTGAACTAACTGAGAGTAGTACATGCTGCTGCCACTGCTTATATAAGCGATCCACTCCAGTCCTTTTCCAGGAGCCTGTCTGACCCAGGCCATGTAGAAGTTATCAAAGTCCAACCCAGCGGCTGTACAGGTCAGTCTGTGAGATTCTCCAGGCCTTTTAATCACTGGTTCAGATTCTGTCAGAGTCTGACCATCAGCACCTGTCCAGAGAAAAAAAAAGCACAAAGTGAAATAAGATGACGACAGAAATGAAAGCTTTGCAAGATTAAGACCTATGACAATCTTCACCTGCCCAGCAGATAGTTAAAAGCAGCAGTCCTGTCCTATAGTCCATCATGTTAAACTGTGTGTCCACTGTTCTCTGTCCTCCTCTCTGCAGTCAGATAAGTAGAGGTGGAAGATATCTGAGTTTTGCATTGACTCCTCCTTTTTAAATGTGGAATGACTTCTGTTTAATCTCTCCCCAAAATGTATTTTATTATATGGATTTCCTGTGTCCAACATATTTTTTAGTCATTTTTTATCTTTTTTATAAAGAATCATCTCAGTGTTTCTCCTGCAGGTTGATTATTTTTTCTTTTGATTTTGCGCACCATAATAACAACATAATTTTTCAACATTTCTTTGAGTGAAATTCTGACATCCAACACTTGTAAGTCGTTTGCTGTGTTTCTGTTCTGTTTGGGATATTTTACTTTTTCCTTCATCCTTTTTTTTCTTTTTTGTGTTTTGTTTTGTTTTGTTTGTTCAAATGAATCAAAATGAAGACATAATGTTCACCTGTTGTTCTTCATCACACACAAAGAGAAGGTGGAACTTATATATCTGACAAACACAATTTAGATTGGCAATGAAAACACACTTTTCTGTATTTTGAATAATTAACACTGCTATGAAGTCGGCTAAATACTGAGCCAGTCACTAACACAGTTATAATTCTAATATCAACTTGAAATAACTAAAAATGATGATATTATGGAAGAAAACTGACTTTTGACTGATCCATTTCTACTATAGTTAGATGATGAGCTTTAAAACTAAGTTAAGTTGTGACCTTAATTTGTCATCACTTAAAAGGTTATTTATACATATAATGCTGCATCAGTTCTTGTGACTGTGATGTCAGAATATCTAAAATGATTTAAATAAGAACAGTTTATAAAATCTAAAGGCTGTTTCTCTCTGTACTGTAACAGTGAGCTGGTGTTGAAATCATTAGTGGTCTGAGGGCTCCTCCTCTGGTGGCTTCATGTTACAAGTGTTCAGGCACTGAGGGGTTTTTGTTCAGGTCTACTGATGCTTTGTGTCACTGTGGCTCTCTGGCACAGTAATACACAGCAGTGTCTTCAGGCTGCACATTCTGTCCGTTTACACCGTGCTGTTGCTATCATCTCTACTGACTTCTGCACGGCCTCTTACACTGCTGGCATAAGTGTTACTGCTGGCATCAGAAAAGCTAACCCCAATCCATTCCAGTCCTTTTCCTGCAGGTTGTCTGATCCAGTTCATAGCACAGCAGCTAAATGTGAAGCCAGATCCCCTGCAGGAGAGACTGAGATTCTCGCCAGGCTTTGTCACTACTGAACTGGAAGGAATGGACTCCATACTCTGACCTGTGCAACCTGAGGAGATGAAAGGAGAGAGGAACCACAGAAGAAAGTGAGACAGTCACCTGGGAAGTTTTCTGGTATCACTGACTGACCATCAGTCCATGTTGTCTGATAAAAGATGAACCAGCAAGAAGCAGGAGAACTCACAGGGCAGAGAGAGCAACCAGCAGAAGAGTGAGTGTGTTCATCATCCTGAGGCTGGAGATGTGACCTCTGATGCTCCACACAAAGTACAAGAGCAGTCAGCAGGACAGAAGTACACTGCACACACTGAAGATTTGCATCAGGATATCATGGAGAGGGAGTGGCTCCTCAACTGGCACTCTGTCACAGGATTACATCATTCATTTTTGGTTCATTTGTTAATGGAGTTGCTTTTCTTTCCGTGTAGGATAGCAAATTCAGATATATTTGTCTTTGAATAAATTTAGAAAATTAGATTTTTGAGATGAAACAGATGAAATAATGTTTTCACATCTTCTCTGGGGATGTGTGGGATTAGTCAACTAGTCAATTAAATGCACCTCAAGGAGATGAGCAGCAAGTAGAGAGGAGGAGCTTAGATGGAGGAAACACAGGTGTATATGTGTCTCGTCTTTGCATTTCTCTCATCATCGTCCCTTGGTGGAGCTAAGATGAAAGGAAGAGGTGCAAGTGAGGGAAGAGAGGAAACACATCAACATAATGAAAAGCAGCTGCAGTGTTTCCTCCAGGAAATGAGAGTTTGTGTTATTGCAGTATCACTTATTGTTCAGCTTCATCACAACGTCTCACAAGCACCAGAATAAACAGCAGCTCCTTCAGTCTTTCAGCTGGTTATCTTGAAATCTCTTGATGATGGTGAGATGGTGAACTGCAACTAAATGAACACATGAAGCTGCAGTCACTGCTGATCCAGCTCTGTTTGTGCTGTGGTGAAGTGAGCTCACAAAGGGTGTGTGTATAAATTGTAGTTCAGTCCAGGGTTTGATAGTCAGTCAGTTAAGATCAATGAGAACAGCAGATCTGAGTGTCTCCTTTTAGTGACAGAGGAGAGAGAAGCTTGACACTGACTGCCCTCTAGTGATTTTATGGAAGAAACTGCATTAAGTAATATTCATTTTGTGTGTTTTCAGAAATGTTTAAAATGTAGTGAAAATGATTTATTTGTATGTAAAGAAATTATAGAACTTAAAACAACATAGCAACCATAAAACAAACAACAATTTAATGAAGTACATACATAATACAAATGTCATGAAAATATTACATGCTTAAGCTCTACCAGCCCTTGAGAATGAGTACTGCAGGTTTTTGTGCAGCTGCTCAACCAACTCCAGTCACTGTGGCTCTCGAGCACAATAATAAACAGCAGAATCTTCAGTCTTCAGACTGTTCATCTGCAGATACACCTGCTGTCTGCTGTCGTCTCTGGAGATGGTGAACCGGCCTTGAACTGACTGAGAGTAGGTTTTGCTGCTACTGTCACTAGTGATTAAAGTGATCCACTCCAGTCCGTCTCCAGGAGCCTGTCTGACCCAATTCATCCAGGAGCCACTGACTGACAACCCAGAGGCTGTACAGGTCAGTCTGTGAGATTCTCCAGGGCTTTTCATCACTGGTTCAGATTCTGTCAGAGTCTGACCAGCAACACCTGTCAAGATATAAAAACATTTCACATGAATTTAGTTGTAACACAATTAAGAACTATGTCAATAGAAGATCAGGTAAAATCTTCACCTGCCCAGCAGATAGTTAAAAGCAGCAGTCCTGTCCTATAGTCCATCATGTTAAACTGTGTGTCCACTGTTCTCTGTCCTCCTCTCTGCAGTCAGATAAGTAGAGGTGGAAGATATCTGAGTTTTGCATTGACTCCTCCTTTTTAATGAACAATATCCTCTATTCAATCTCTCCTCAAAATTTATTTTCATGCTGTGACTTTCTCCTGCATGACAATATTTTGTTATATTATTTTACATAAAGAATCATCTCACTGTATCTCTTGCAATTTTGATTATTTTTACATTATGTTCCTGATGTTACTGTCGTTCTTGATTTACTGTCACTTTGTAAGATCTGAACACATGTATTTATATGGCAGCTGGTTTTCTCCAATGAAATTTCAAATAATGTGACTATGGTTACTGTTTACAAATAAAAGTTATTATTATTATTATCAATTAAAATTGTTTTCAGTTCATGTAATATGAAAATGACATTGTATGCTGTCTCAGAAAGGCAAACAACATCTCATATCTCATTTTTGTTTTCATCAAATAAAGATTTTGTGTTCCATAATAAGAGCAGAATTTCTGTGCATTTCTTTTGAATTAATCTGTTGATTTAAAACCAATTATTCTGATCTAGTATAATTATAATAAGGCTCTGCCTGAAGATCTCAAGCAGTGATCAGGTTTGAATTTCGAATCAGCACATCACAGATAACAGCAGGATCCTGATCATGAAAGGCTTTAAAACAAACAGTAACATCTTTAAATCAGTTGTAGATACGATGAGTAACTATTGAAGGGCAGCAGGGTCTGGTGTGACATTACATATACAGTCAATGGTTTTGTCATCACATCTATGTGAATTATATCACTCTTTTACATCATGATCATATATATTTTTTAATTTTTTAGCTGCTGGCAGCTGGATCCTGTGAGGAGCTTTCAGTGGATTCACACTAATAAACACATTAGAAACACTGAATAGTCAGATGAATGATGGAGATAATTTTGATTTGTGTTTCCACAGGTGTGAACAGTATTGATCTCATCCAGCCAGACTCAATGGTTGTGCAGCCTGGACAGTCTTTGACCATCACCTGTCAGGTCTCTGGTTATTCTTTGACTGATAACAGCTATGCAACAGGTTGGATCAGACAGCGTGAAGGAAAACCAATGGACTGGATTATACATCGGTGGGGTGGAGGAGACTTTTACCGAAACACTCCTCTGAATAACAAGTTCCTTTACCACAAACACACTTCTGCCAGCAGAGTGACATTGACAGGACAGAATCTGCAGCCTGAGGACACAGCTGTGTATTACTGTGTGCTCCCCAGTGATTCAAACCACCAACAGACCTGCACAAATACCAAGCAACCATGTGACTCAAGCACACACTGATGTTCAAAAATTGAACATTGACAAAGACTTTTTGGTGAGATGATAAGACTGAAAGTTTAAGTCTCATTTGACTTCCATTTCAGTTGACATCAGAATAGAAGAGACTTAAAAGAGAGTTATTTCCCGCAATTCAAAATGCATCCAACCCATTTTCATGAATGCATTTTTTGTGTATTGCATTTAGATGGTAAAATATTTTTCCTGTCTGCATGTAATGAGGGGGGAAAATAACACCTGATACCTTAACCAGTAGCTCTGTCTCTTCACAAATAAACAAACAGGAGGTAAATTTCCCTTTTGTAATATGGTCTGCATGGAAAAGAAAGATCTGAACTGCTACACCATTAGTTAAACACTGAAATGGAAAAACATGAAAGTTTCATTTCCCAGTTTTTCATCCGACCAGGAATTAGTTGCCATGACTTTGATGTTTTACAGTTTCCCTCTGATGTTATAGATACTCTACTTATGGAAATGTATCTGTGTCACATGTTCCCTGTTTAAACCCACAGAGGGAGGTCTATGCAAACTCTTCCTCTCTTATAAACACACCATCAGCAACTTGTGTCAGGTCACTGGGACAGTTTGATATATTTCTGAGACACTCAGATCAGAAAGCACTGAACTACAGTGTTTATCACAGAATGGAAAACACAGTTATCTGGAGTTTGTTATTTGTAGTTACTATTCATGGTGAGAAACTTAAATCTTGTTTCATGCTTTTAAAAATGTGCAACCTGTGATTATTAAAGTTTGACTGATAATGATTGTTTCTTTACTTACAGGAGTTTGGAGTGAGATCAAACTGGACCAGTCTTCCTCTGAGGTGAAAAGACCTGGAGAGAAAGTGAAGATGTCATGTGTCATTTCTGGTTATAGAATGACAGAGTACAATCTGCACTGGATACGACAGAGGCCAGGGAATGCTCTGGAGTGGATTGGACGGATCAGCACAGGTTCAAACTCTGCTCTGTATGGCAGCTCCTTTAGAAGCCGTTTCATCATGACTGAAGATGTGCCCAGCAGCACTCAGTACCTCGAGGTCAAGAGCCTGAGAGCAGAAGATTCTGCTGTTTACTTCTGTGCTCGACGAGACACACAGTGACTGAAGACAGTGGAACAGCTGCACAAAAACCTCCACAGACAACAAACAGCAATGCGATCTTAATGACATCAGAGTTTTCTCACCACCTGCAAAAGCACTTTGATATATCCACATTAGATTTCTTTATATTTTAGTTTATACTCATGAGTAAAAATTTATTTTCTCCATGATAGTAATAGAGATAGTTCTTTTAAATGTCAGAGCATTCATTGATATTAAAATGCCAGTGTACCAACCATAAATAAAATAGTTTGAAAAGGGAAACAACCTGAAAAACATTTGATCACAGAGTGAACTTAGCAGATCAGAGGATATTTAAAAGGGGTGTTTTGTCTATAATCCCATTCATATTAAAAACACTGGCTAATTGTATGTAAAGCAATTTAGTAGCTCATGATGATCGATAACATTTATTTTAATGTATATTAGTGTAAATGTTGTCATGTGCTGCACATTATGCTCAAAGTGACTAATGAGGTTCACAAATGTGATTAAACCAGGTGTGTTCATGTGTCAGATGTCTGAACTCAGATTAACATTTGTTTATTATAACAATAACTGTCGTTGTGTTGTTAATACTGATAGACTTTTAAAACAAATTAAAACATATGAATATAACAACAGGTGACTGAAGGTTGTTTGTTGGATATTAATTCCTCAGTTTTACTTATTATCATTCATATCAGCTATAACAGTGTTTACATCTGCTACTCTCAGTCAGTTCAAGGCCGGTTCACCATCTCCAGAGACAACAGCAGACAGCAGGTGTATCTGCAGATGAACAGTTTGAAGACTGAAGATTCTGCTGTTTATTACTGTGCAGTCACGGTGTCTGGAGTTTGTTGAGCAGCTGTACAAAAACTGAATATAAAGAAAATGTTTCTACATCTCTCCGTGGGCCAGAACTAACCTGTGTCTAAATTAGGTCCAATTTTTTTTAAACACAGAGCACATTACATTTATGATATTTGTTATAAAATCATATGAATGACAACAAATAACAAAAACCAAAACCTGCATAAATGTTTGATTAAAACTGTTTCAGACACAGTCACACAGGTGAAGATAAATGTGTTGACTTCTACAAACAGTCACTTATATATACATGAACTACCAGAGTTTTTATTTAAACTAAAGGACCTACTCTGTCATGTGTCAGCTCCACAGTCCCTCTTCAAACATCTGCAAACACTGAGACCATTTAAAAGTTTTCTATTCAAACCTGCAAACCAGCAGCAACAGACTTAAATCATCATACAATGAGTAGTTCTGGCTGCTGTCACAGTTTTGGGGTTGCAGCAAATATTAAGTAGGAACAGTTAGTAAGGAAATAACTGAATTCAGAAATCAATCACATGGTTAGTACATGTTAATCCTATACATTATGCATACATATTGTGCCATGAACCAAAATTAACACTTGAACATTTTCTGTAAATACAGGGACATTTGAAAAATGTTACATATTCTGTAAGGGGGTAATGAAACTGGATTATCACATGTGAAGCAGAGGTGATTGGTTGTCACTCTGTAGATATTATAACACAAAATAAACACTTCTATTGGCTCCAGTCAGACCAACATTGATCAGATGTTTGATTCTATGCAAACTGGAGTTCACAGTACGTCAGTTTCAACATAAACCATGTTCTCTGTAGCTCTGCTGCTGCTGTTGGCAGCTGGATGTGAGTCTCTCTGGATTTGTCAAAGTCAACAGTTTTTTTTTCTTTTGTGGTATCACTCCTTAATTTGCTATAATTTTTGTTTAACAGGTGTGAAGTGTGAACAGTTGACACAGCCAGCCTCTGTGACTGTGCAGTCAGGTCAACGTCTGACCATCACCTGTCAGGTCTCTTATTCTGTGAGCAGCCACTACACAGCTTGGATCAGACAGCCTGCAGGGAAAGGACTGGAGTGGATTGGATGTGGACGTGTTGGATGGACCACATTCCTCCAAGATTCACTGAAGAACAAGTTCAGTATCAGCTTAGACTCTTCCAGCAAGACAGTGACTCTAAACAGACAGAATGTGCAGCCTGAAGACACTGCTGTGTATTACTGTGCCCATGCACGCAGATGGCACTGGGGACGGGGGGGACATATCCCCCCCCAGATTTATAGTGACCCTGATCCCCCCTCAATGTTCTGTTAGTTAGGCTATATATATGTGTGTGTATGTATTTACACAAAATAACTAATTGAGTTGGAATCATTTGCTGACAGCTTGGTCCCCCCCAGTTCAAAAATCCCATCTGCGCCCCTGTATCAGTGTCCTTGTCTATGCAAAGTGAGCTTCCTCACAGTCTGCTATAAAGACTTGATATCATGCTGTCAGCTGCAGCAGAAGAAGAGAAGCTCCCATCAGATCACCTTCAATACCAACCATGTTCTCTGTAGCTCTGCTGCTGCTGCTGGCTGCTGGATCCTGTGAGTCTCACTGAGGCAGAGACACTGACAGTATGATCACAGCACACTGACTGTTCACTCTTAATACACTCATTCAATATTCAACATGCTTTCCTCCACAGGTGTGAAGTGTGAACAGTTGACACAGCCAGCCTCTGTGACTGTGCAGCCAGGTCAACGTCTGACCATCACCTGTCAGGTCTCTTATTCTGTTAGTGGCTACTAAACAGCTTGGATCAGACAGCCTGCAGGGAAAGGACTGGAGTGGATTGTAGAAGCACGTGTTGGACACACCACATACTACAAAGATTCACTGAAGAACAAGTTCAGTATCAGCTTAGACTCTTCCAGCAACACAGCGACTCTAAACGGACAGAATGTGCAGCCTGAAGACACTGCTGTGTATTACTGTGCCAGACACACACTGGTTCAAAGAAGCAGAGAGGCTGTACAAAAACTCCACAGACATTTTTTCCACAAAGACCTACAGGTGACAGTCGAAGATAAGACTTGGCACAACACAAACTAAGACACTATGAAAGACACAGCAGATGTTGTGGTTTGTTACATCGTGTTTTTCAATGTAACTGTTAATAATGTTCCCATTATTGATTTTTAACTGTGCTGAGAATATATTTGGACAATATATCCAGGATATGGATGGTTAAACAAATGCTGCCAAAGAGAATATAAATATCTCTAATCTGAATATAAATAAAAGTTACAGTTGAATAACTTGAAAAGAATCTGCATCATTAAAAATATATATGATCATGATGTAAAAGAATGATATAACTCACAGTGATGTGATGACAAAACCATTGACTGTATATGTATCTCTAGAAACTGTCTGTGTACAAAACATTATACAAATGTTCTCCTTTCACTCACTGAGACTATGAAACATAGAAATATTTCATTTCTATGCTGCGAATAAAATGGGATTTTCTGTTTATTTGGCTTAACCACTGTGAAAAAAATGCTTATAATGGTGGGGAAACCAGTGATTTTTAGAAACTGTATTCACATTTTGAAAAAACTCCACAACATGCGGCGTTTTACAGTGGATTCCATTTTGATTATCAAATTATTCCATCCATGTTTTCTGAATCATAAAAAATCATATGGCCTTAGAGATGAAGAACAACACCTCCAGTCAGCTGATTTACTATCATCACTACTGTATGTAAATCAGCCTCCTTGTGTGTTGCCTCATAAAGAAGTGAAGTGTGTGTGTGTGTGTGTCAGTGAGAGGACAGAAGAGCTCACATCAGTTCAGCTTCAACATCAACCATGTTCTCTGTAGCTCTGATACTGCTGCTGGCAGCTGGATCCTGTGAGGAGCTTTCAGTGGATTCACACTAATAAACACATTAGAAACACTGAATAGTCAGATGAATGATGGAGATAATGTTGATTTGTGTTTCCACAGGTGTGAACAGTATTGATCTCATCCAGCCAGACTCAATGGTTGTGCAGCCTGGACAGTCTTTGACCATCACCTGTCAGGTCTCTGGTTATTCTTTGACTGATAACAGCTATGCAACAGGTTGGATCAGACAGCGTGAAGGAAAACCAATGGACTGGATTTCTCATATGTGGGGTGGAGGAAGCTTTTACCAAAATGCTGCTCTGAAGAACAAGTTCAGCTACAGCAGAGACACTTCTGCCAGCAGAGTGACATTAACAGGACAGAATCTGCAGCCTGAGGACACAGCTGTGTATTACTGTGTGCGTGTGAGCGACACAGTGATACAAACCACCAACAGACCTGCACAAATACCCAGCAACCATGTGACTCAACCACACACACATGCTGATAATGAAAGATATAAATAAGGAAAGTAATGGACAGTGAAATAGCTTACTTTAAAATCTGTATCTGTGTTGAAGGAGAAAAAGCAATTTAGTAAATACAAGTAATGGAACTAAAGTAAACTAAAAAATGGCTCCCACTAATCAACTGATCATGAACATGTCAGAGAAGTTTTCAGTTGAAGATACTGTGTTTCATAATTCACAGTTTGCCTGTTCTTGAAGTTACTGTTCAGTGTGTAATAAAGTCACATCACTGTGTAAAGCAGAGGTGATTTGTTGTCACTCTGCAGATATAATAACACTGAACAGACTCTTCTATTGGCTCCAGTCAGACCAACATTGATGCTTCATATGTTTGATTCTATGCAAACTCAGTGAAGCTTCCTTGTTACTCAGCTATAAAAACATCACATCAGGCTGTCAGTGGAGTTCACAGCACGTTAGTTTCAACATAAACCATGTTCTCTGTCGCTCTGCTGCTGCTGTTGGCAGCTGGATGTGAGTCTCTCTGGATTTGTCAAAGTCAGCAGTTCTTCTTTTGTTAATTTCATCATTTGTTACAAAACGTTTTCTCTTTTTAACAGGTGTGAAGTGTGAACAGTTGACACAGCCAGCCTCTGTGACTGTGCAGCCAGGTCAACGTCTGACCATCACCTGTCAGGTCTCTTATTCTGTTAGTAGTGACTGGACACATTGGATCAGACAGCCTGCAGGGAAAGGACTGGAGTGGATTGGACAAGCAGCTGGATCCACCACACACTACAAAGATTCACTGAAGAACAAGTTCAGTATCAGCTTAGACTCTTCAAGCAACACAGTGACTCTAAACGGACAGAATGTGCAGCCTGAAGACACTGCTGTGTATTACTGTGCCAGAGAGCCACAGTGACACAAAGCATCAGTAGACCTGAACAAAAACCCCTCAGTGCCTGAACACTTGTAACATGAAGCCACCAGAGGAGGAGCCCTCAGACCACTAATGATTTCAACACCAGCTCACTGTTACAGTACAGAGAGAAACACACTTTAGATTTTATAAACAGTTCTTATTTAAATCATTTTAGATATTCTGACATCACAGTCACAAGAACTGATGCAGCATTATATGTATAAATAACCTTTTAAGTGATGAAAAATTAAGGTCACAATTTAACTTAGTTTTAAAGCTCATCATCCAGCAATAGTAGAAATGGATCAGTCAAAAGCCAGTTTTCTTCCATAATATCATCATTTTTAGTTATTTTAAGTTGATATTAGAATTATAACTGTGTTAGTGACTGGCTCAGTATTTAGCCAACTTCATAGCAGTGTTAATTATTCAACATACAGAAAATTCTAAATTGTGTTTGTCAGATATATAAGTTACACCTTCTCTTTGTGTGTGATGAAGAACAACACGTGAACATTTTGTCTTCATTTTGATTCATTTAAACAAACAGTAAACAGAACAGGAACACAGCAAAGGACTTAAAAGTGTTGGATGTCAGAATTTCCCTCAAAGAAATGTTTAAAGAATTCTGTTCTTATTACGGTGCGCAAAATCAAAACAAAAATTAATCAACCTGCAGGAGAAACATTGATAAAATAAAAAATAAATAAAAAATATGTCTGACACAGTAAATCCATATAATAAAATACATTTTGGGGAGAGATTAAACAGAAGACACTCCACATTTAAAAAGGAGGAGTCAATGCAAAACTCAGATATCTTCCACCTCTACTTATCTGACTGCAGAGAGGAGGACAGAGAACAGTGGACACACAGTTTAACATGATGGACTATAGGACAGGACTGCTGCTTTTAACTATCTGCTGGGCAGGTGAGGATTTGTGTTGATTACTAAATTAGGTTTTCTTTTAGGTTGTAAATTTGTTGCATGTCATGGTTTTCTTGCTGTCTTGACAGGTGTTGATGGTCAGACTCTGACAGAATCTGAACCAGTGACTAAAAGGCCTGGAGAATCTCACAGACTGACCTGTACAGCCTCTGGATTCACATTCAGCAGCTACGGTATGAACTGGGTCAGACAGGCTCCTGGAAAAGGACTGGAGTGGATCGCTTATATCAGCTATAACAGTGGCAGCATCTACTACTCTCAGTCAGTCAAAGGCCGGTTCACCATCTCCAGAGACAACAGCAGACAGCAGGTGTATCTGCAGATGAACAGTCTGAAGACTGAAGATTCTGCTGTTTATTATTGTGCTCGACAGCCACAGTGACTGGAGTTGGTTGAGCAGCTGTACAAAAACCTACAGTATCTTCCAGGCTGCACAAGCATTGAGAATGTATGATGTATTTGGTTATATCATTACTATCTATGTTATTTACATTAAAATATATTATATCATGTTTTTAATTCTTATATTCTGTATTATATGTCTTATGATATCCTATAGTTTCCATTAGGAACATTTCCTGTATGAAACCATGAATTCATCTTTGTCCCTGCATTATGAAGTCCTGAAAACTGAGGGATATTATTTCTCAGCATAAAAGATATAGAGAGGTTTTTCATATTCAAATTATGTTAATATAATAATCAAAGAATTATTATTGTGTCTGCAGAGAAATATCCAGAAAAGATGTGAGACAATACTGACAGTTTGTTGCAATAAAGGAATGTGCATATATATGTGACACAACCACACAGATGAAGGTAATCAGTGTTGATTAACACAAAAAGTAACTCAGAAATACCAAACTTTTCGCCGCCATTAAAATATTTATTTTACTGCAGTTTGTGACACATTTCAGTTCCTGAGCAGCTGTTTTCCAACAACTACAAACACTGAAACTGTTAAAAAGAATTTATTCAAACCAGCCGCATCAGACTGAAGTTTTTATACTATTTAATTGACATGATTCTGGCTGCTGTCACTTTATGTATGTGTACAGCAAATACAGTAATCATGTCAGTGCAGTAAGTGAACCAGTAAATGAATTAATAAATCCAATAAGTAGATGATACAAAATATTAAAAGAAAATTAGCAATGGTTGCATGCAAATGCTAGAATATGGATCAAATGTAAAGCAGAGGTGATTTGTTGTCACTCTGCAGATATAATAACACTGAACAGACTCTTCTATTGGCTCCAGTCAGACCAACATTGATGCTTCATATGTTTGATTCTATGCAAACTCAGTGAGCTTCCTTGTTACTCAGCTATAAAAACATCACATCAGGCTGTCAGTGGAGTTCACAGCACATCAGTTTCAACATAAACCATGTTCTCTGTAGCTCTGCTGCTGCTGTTGGCAGCTGGATGTGAGTCTCTCTGGATTTGTCAAAGTCAACAGTTCTTCTTTTGTTAATTTCATCATTTGTTACAAAACGTTTTCTCTTTTTAACAGGTGTGAAGTGTGAACAGTTGACACAGCCAGCCTCTGTGACTGTGCAGCCAGGTCAACGTCTGACCATCACCTGCCAGGTCTCTTATTCTCTTGGCTATTGGACAGCTTGGATCAGACAGCCTGCAGGGAAAGGACTGGAGTGGATTGGATTGAAAGGCACCGGTGCTTCACACTACAAAGACTCACTGAAGAACAAGTTCAGTATCAGCACAGACTCTTCCAGCAAGACAGTGACTCTAAACGGACAGAATGTGCAGCCTGAAGACACTGCTGTGTATTACTGTGCCAGAGACTCACAGTGACACAAAGCATCAGTAGACCTGAACAAAAACCCTTCAGTGCCTGAACACTTGTAACATGAAGCCACCAGAGGAGGAGCCCTCAGACCATTAATGATTCAACACTCCAGATTTTATGAACAGTTCTCAGTTTGAAATTTGTTATAATTGTTGATACATGAATGTATTGTATCCCACATAGAAAATAGTTGTGCTTTCACATAGTTTTACATAATATGTAAAAAATAAAAAAAAGTAATGAAAAAGTAACCGGTTGTTTTAAATGCTCATTGTTTGACAAGAATTGAAAATGCAGTTTTAGTGATGAGATAGGCATGGTGTTTGACAGAGAAGTCAGTGTATACGATTACTCCGAGCATGTGGATGTATGAGATATGACTGAAGCTGGGAGAGGGCAGTACAGGTGATGATGAGAGAGGATTCAAATTGCTGAAATATGAAATAGGTTCATTAAGTGTTCCTGTAGTTTCTTTCCACCACCTGTCTCCTTCCTGATACAAATCCTTTTTTAGAAAATGCTGATGAGTTCATTGTAACAGAAGCAACCCAAGAGACATTGCAAGTAATGAATGATACTATAATAACTGCAAGGAGGGCTGACTTTGTCAAACATTGCTTCACTAATATAGTTGTTTTAATGAATCTAAAGCACAAAGAATTGTCGCAAGTGAATCCATTTATCAGTGAAATCAGTGCTGTAAAAACACCCATGCAACATACTCTTCTCTTGCATTTGAACAATATCTGTGTCAAATATATTAGCTCCTCCCTCATAAAATCCCAATGCAAATCCAGAGTTTTCAGAATTATACTTCTGTCCTCCCACTGGCTTCTTGGTTAGTGTGTAGCAGTTCACATCTTCAGTCTCAAGATGATGGACAAACTGTCTGTTCTGCTGACAGCGCTCTGTCTGCCCTGTAAGTTACTTTATGCTGCAATACCAAGATAGAAATTGCAAACATTTAATGTTCTGTGCTCTCTCATTCTCATTTTTCTTTTATCACATCTGTTTCTTTGGCAGGTTTGAATGGCCAGGCTCTGGAGTCCATTCCCTCCACTTCAGTGTTGAAAAAACCCGGAGAAGCCCTCAGTCTCTCCTGCAGGGGAACTGGATTTACTTTCAGTCAGCATGGAATGCACTGGATCAGACAACCTGCAGGGAAAGCACTGGAATGGATGGGGGCTATTTGGTATGATGCAAGTAAAACAGTTTATGCAAGCAGTGTGCAAGGACGTATAGAAATCACCAGAGATAATAGCAACAGCATGGTGTATCTGAGACTGTCCAACCTAAAGCCTGAGGACTCTGCTGTGTATTACTGTGCCAGACACACACACTGATACATGTAAGCAGAGAGGCTTTACAAAAACCTAAAACCTCTGATGTTTATAATCACCAGCAGGGGGCAGCAAGAGATTATCTAAAATATTATGTCAAGCCAACATCATACCTCCACATACAACAAAAAAACAAAAATAAATAAATAGCACACTGTGAAAGCAGCAGCACAGGCTGTGGTTTGTGACTTCCTTTGTTTATGGTTTCTACCAACATGTGCTTTTCTATAACAATGTACTGGTTAATAATGTTCCCATCTGTTATTTTGTAAGCCAGGTGTGAGGCATTTTCTGTTATATTTCATCTATTGAAGAATGAAATCATAATAGTTATATAATGATCAAAATTACCCAAATTGAACACATAATGAATGAAAAAGGTGTTAAGGACAAAACTAAGACATGAGCATTAGGCCTTATCCAGCAGGGAGAAAACAAACTCTACCTGTGTACAGACTCAGTGTGTGCTTTCAGGGCAGGCGTTATTTAGAGAGGCCAAGTCCATTTCATCCCTGATCAGTTTAATCTGAACAAATGGCTGTTACAGGAACGGCTGATGCAAGAATAATTTCACTACCAGGTGGGTTTATACATTTACTTGTTTTCTTATTACAACTGTGAAATATAATGAGCTGTGTCACCAAACACCTCTGACAGTCCATCAAGTTCAAATGTTACCTGCCAGCTCTCTTATTTTATATAGAGACTTTGAGTTAATGTTTCAAAAAAAGAGAAATAGAGTATAAAAACAACCTATATAATTCCAAGCTTTGACAAAGGACAGTCCTGTCCTTTGATAGCCTGTCAGTGTCCTTCACTATGCAAAGTGAACTTCCTCACAGTCTGCTATAAAGACTTGATATCATGCTGTCAGCTGCAGCAGAAGAAGAGAAGCTCCCATCAGATCACCTTCAATACCAACCATGTTCTCTGTAGCTCTGCTGCTCCTGCTGGCTGCTGGATCCTGTGAGTCTCACTGAGGCAGAGACACTGACAGTATGATCACAGCACACTGACTGTTCACTCTTATTACACTCATTCAATATTCAACATGTTTTCCTCCACAGGTGTGAAGTGTCAACAGTTGACACAGCCAGCCTCTGTGACTGTGCAGCCAGGTCAACGTCTGACCATCACCTGTCAGGTCTCTTATTCTGTGAGCAGCTATCGGACAGCTTGGATCAGACAGCCTGCAGGGAAAGGACTGGAGTGGATTGGAATGAAATATACTGGAGATTCATACTACAAAGATTCACTGAAGAGCAAGTTCAGTATCAGCTTAGACTCTTCCAGCAAGACAGCGACTCTAAACTGACAGAATGTGCAGCCTGAAGACACTGCTGTGTATTACTGTGCCAGAGAGTCACAGTGACACAAAGCATCAGTAGACCTGAACAAAAACCCCTCAGTGCCTGAACACTTGTAACATGAAGCCACCAGAGGAGGAGCCCTCAGACCACTAAAGATTTCAACACCAGCTCACTGTTAAAACCATTTAAATACTTAGAGATTACAATCACTGACACATTATTGTTTGTATTCCCACAACAATGACTGAATTACACTTTTCTAAATGGTTAAACATTAAACCTCACAAGTAATTAAGTAAATTCAGTTAAATTGTCTTCAAAAGTTTGATTTTTGCTTAAAAATGTAGTTGTTTAAAAACAATTTATTGGTCTAATACTATGTAGCACAAGATTTTTTAACCAGAAAAATGCTAAAAAGTTGAAGCAACAAGCAAAAACACAGCACAGAACTGAAACATGTAGGATGCCAGAAATTTTTGTCAAAACAAATGCATGAACTGTGGATTTCATTATCATTACACAAAATCTCAATTTTGACTAATAACTTCAGAAGAAATGTTGCTCGTCTTTGTTAAAGTAGCCCAAGCAAGGTAATTATCAAACCAAAACCAATGTAATAATATAATAACTTCCAGTTACTAACTATTATTGACAAACAGTACCAATATCAAATTGTTTGTATGTTGCCTTGGACAAAATCCTCTGCTGCGTAAATAAGCATTATTCCAATGTTACAGTAAATTAAGGAAAACAATGACATCAGGTTAGAAATGGAACCCAAATTAAAGTTGCAAGAGATACAGTGACATGTTCAAACTCAAAATACAGTTAGTCATATCACAAAAAATAAAGTTCTGTGGAGAGTGTGAGCAAAGGAGGAGTCAATGCAAAACCCAGATATCTTCCACCTCTACTTATCTGACTGCAGAGAGGAGGACAGAGAACAGTGGACACACAGTTTAACATGATGGACTATAGGACAGGACTGCTGCTTTTAACTATCTGCTGGGCAGGTGAAGATTTTGACTCATCTCACACATTTTTATTTGTGCTTCCAATGTAACGCATGACATGCATATACTTTTGTTTGACAGGTGTTGATGGTCAGACTCTGACAGAATCTGAACCAGTGACTAAAAGGCCTGGAGAATCTCACAGACTGACCTGTACAGCCTCTGGGTTGTCAATCAGTGGCTACGAGATGCACTGGGTCAGACAGGCTCCTGGAAAAGGACTGGAGTGGATCGCTTATATTAGCAATGGTGGCACCACATATTACTCTCAGTCAGTCCAAGGTCGGTTCACCATCTCCAGAGACAACAGCAGACAGCAGGTGTATCTGCAGATGAACAGTCTGAAGACTGAAGATTCTGTTGTTTATTATTGTGCTCGAGATACACAGTGACTGGAGTTGGTTGAGCAGCTGTACAAAAACCTACAGTGCACTTCTTCTTTCAGGCTGTTAGAGCCTAAGCATTAAGTTGGTTTTTTTTGTATTTCTATAAGATGTAATGCTGTATTTTCTGTATAATGTTATATCTAATGTTTTATATTTTATGTTTTACATAATACATATGTCATAAATAAATTAATCTCTGCACCTCTCACTGTATAAATTGAAAAAAAGTGTTCTTTAGAAATACTATTACAAATCACTAAACATAAAGAAACCCTAACACACACAATGAACATCACTTTTTCATATAATGTCCAAAGACAGCACAAAAATCTGGTCGCTGATGACGACACAATGAAATGATGTGCCCCCTAAAGTGAGTCATAATATGATCGTAAAAAAACCCAATGTTGTAGTTAATTACATCAAATCGATAAAGTTCAGTAAGTAAGGAAACAAACGAATTAATAAATGCAGTACATAGTATAAACATGCTAATGCAACACATTTAGGCATTGATAGTTTACAGTAGGGTTAAACAAAGTTAACAGTTATTTAATTTATGTAAAGGACATTTTCTAAATGTTACTGTTCAGTGTGTAATAAAGTTACATCACTGTGTAAAGCAGAGGTGATTTGTTGTCACTCTGCAGATTTAATAACACTGAACAGACTCTTCTATTGGCTCCAGTCAGACCAACATTGATGCTTCATATGTTTGATTCTATGCAAACGCAGTGAGCTTCCTTGTTACTCAGCTATAAAAACATCACATCAGGCTGTCAGTGGAGTTCACAGCACGTCAGTTTCAACATAAACCATGTTCTCTGTAGCTCTGCTGCTGCTGTTGGCAGCTGGATATGAGTCTCTCTGGATTTGTCAAAGTCAACACTTCTTCTTTTGTTAATTTGATCATTTGTTACAAAACGTTTTCTCTTTTTAACAGGTGTGAAGTGTGAACAGTTGACACAGCCAGCCTCTGTGACTGTGCAGCCAGGTCAACGTCTGACCATCACCTGTCAGGTCTCTTATTCTGTGGGCAGCTATCGAACACATTGGATCAGACAGCCTGCAGGGAAAGGACTGGAGTGGATTGGAAGCGCACGTGTTGGATACAACACATACTACAAAGATTCACTGAAGAACAAGTTCAGTATCAGCTTAGACTCTTCCAGCAACACAGTGACTCTAAACGGACAGAATGTGCAGCCTGAAGACACTGCTGTGTATTACTGTGCCAGAGAGCCACAGTGACACAAAGCATCAGTAGACCTGAACAAAAACCCCTCAGTGCCTGAACACTTGTAACATGAAGCCACCAGAGGAGGAGCCCTCAGACCACTAATGATTTCAACACCAGCTCACTGTTACAACCATTTAAATACCTGGAGGTTTCAATCACTGATACATTACTGAATGTAATTTCACAATGAAAACTTAATTACATATATATATACAGATATGCAACTCACCTCCCTATCCCCCCACCCCACGCCTTCGCAGCTTTTACCCCCGGTGCGACAAGCGGGTCTGTGACCAGCGCCGATGATGGCTGCAGGACCGGATGGCTGCTTGCCCCCCCCCCCCCCCCCCTCCCGTGTTGCAAGTCCTGAGTTTCTCATGTTGTAAAGAGTATTTACATGTGCTTATGTTGCTGAGGTGTTTTTTTCTGTTCCCACACTGTACTCACCACAGGAGCATAGTCTGCGGGTTGTTTTTTTTTTCTCCTACCCTATCCTCATGTTATTCTTATTCTGTAATTCTTTTATCCCCTGTCTTCCTGCCCTGTCTACCCCAATGTCAAATTGTATGTTATGCTGTATGTACGGACGGGTCGATGGCTAATTTCGCTGTACTTGTACTTGTACTTGTACTTGTAATAGTGACAATAAAGGCTCATTCACATTCATAATGAATACATTTTTGTATTCATTAAACATATGGGTAATGAAATAAATTCAGCTGAGATATCTTCAGAAATTTAATTGTTGATTGTAACTATCCTGTAAGTGCAATTTACTGACACTTGAAATTTGATAACTTAATGTTTTTCATGACTTTGAAACAGATGTTTGTAATTAAATTAAAAGATATTCCATTAGCATAAACAGTATGAAAAAAATCATCATAACAATCACAATGTATTCTATATGGTATTTTGTCAATGTGTGGAGATTGGCCCAGGTTGAAGTTAGATTCTCTGAACTGTTATCATAGTCAGGTCCAATGGATCAATAGTCTGTTGAGTTATATGTTAATGCTGATTGTTAATATGAAATTTAAATTGACATTTTACACAATTAAAATCCTCCTGTATGTCCACCTATAACAAACTGAGATTCTTGTCCATTTCAGTTGTTTCCTCCCTGTGAGGAGGAGTCAATGCAAAACTCAGATATCTTCCACCTCTACTTATCTGACTGCAGAGAGGAGGACAGAGAACAGTGGACACACAGTTTAACATGATGGACTATAGGACAGGACTGCTGCTTTTAACTATCTGCTGGGCAGGTGAAGATTTTACCTGATCTTGAGTTGACATAGCTCTTAATTGTGTTACAACTAAATTCATGTGAATTGTTTTTATATCTTGACAGGTGTTGATGGTCAGACTCTGACAGAATCTGAACCAGTGATTAAAAGGCCTGGAGAATCTCACAGACTGACCTGTACAGCCTCTGGATTCACACTCAGCAGCTACTCTATGAACTGGGTCAGACAGGCTCCTGGAAAAGGACTGGAGTGGGTTGCTTTCATATACACAGGCAGTACTTATATCTATTACTCCCAGTCAGTCCAGGGTAGATTCACCATCTCCAGAGATGACTCCAGCAGTAAAGTCTATCTACAGATGAACAGTCTGAAGAGCGAGGACACAGCAGTGTATTACTGTGCCAGAAGAGACACAGTGAGAGACAATAATAGGAGACTCATACAAAAACTACTTCCTCTATTTAACCACTGAGAACACTCAGCTGTCTAAGTATCACTTTTTTGTATTAAGCCTACTGATTGTTCTTAAAAGGTTTTTCATTTAACAGCATCTGTTTTCATCAGTTGAAATACTTGTACGTTATAATCACTGAAACATCACTGTGTATATTGAACACTTATTTACACAACTGTACACTATCAAACCTTTAATTTCTCAAGACAGTAAATTATGCTAAGTTGTTTTCAGAAGATGAATGTTTGTTCTGAGTTTATAAAATCAATATTTGGTCTAATAATATTGTGCACGAGATTTATTCTCAAGAAAAATTCCAAACAGTAAAAGCTACAAGCCAAAACACAGCACACAACTGAGACGTGTTAGATGTCAGAGTTTCCCTTGAAACAGATACATGGATTTCTGTTCTTATTACTGCCACAAAATATCAACTTGCCTCTCTCTAACCAAGCCTAAGGTGATTGTCATACAACACAAACTGAAACGTCCTTTCTTCATTTTTATTTTTTTTATTTTTATTTTTTTGTTGACAGTAATGTTAAGATGTTTTTATTCACCGAAGCAATATTCCATACTTTGTGTGTTGCATGAAAAAAAAGTCTTAAATAAAGTAAGTAAATAAACATGTTTACATATTAGAACGTGACTTACAGTCAAACAAGGATGATAGTGACATCAGGTTCGAAATATGAACAAAATCAAAAATATTAACACAGATGTGAATTTTGTCTTTAGTAGAAGACAACCCAAAATATGTTTAGTTAGACAAAAACCTTAAAATAAAGATATGTTTTGAGGAGAAATTAAACAGAGGACACTGTTTATGAAAAAGGAGGAGTCAATGCAAAACTCAGATATGTTCCACCTCTACTTATCTGACTGCAGAGAGGAGGACAGAGACCAGTGGACACACACGCCAGATATTAATGTCCTCCTCCTAAAGATCACCTGTTACCAACCTTTCTGCCATGAAATAACCATAACTCTGTCACAATGCCAAATCCAGGTTTTCTGTGCATCACTGCTTCACTAATGGTTGCTTTTACATTGTTGTTGTGGTAATGTTGATGATCAAGTTACTCCATTTCAAACACAAAAAAAACATTGTTTTTATGTACAAACTTATGTGAGCATTTCTTGGTCACTAAACATTCTGTCCAATCAGTTGTTTCCTCTCTGTGAGGAGGAGTCAATGCAAAACTCAGATATCTTCCACCTCTACTTATCTGACTGCAGAGAGGAGGACAGAGAACAGTGGACACACAGTTTAACATGATGGACTATAGGACAGGACTGCTGCTTTTAACTATCTGCTGGGCAGGTGAAGGTTTTACCTGATCTTGACTTGACACAGTTCTCATTTGTGTTTCTGACATTTCATGGTTTTCTTTGTTCTCTTGACAGGTGTTGATGGTCAGACTCTGACAGAATCTGAACCAGTGATTAAAAGGCCTGGAATATCTCACAGACTGACCTGTACAGCCTCTGGGTTTAACTTTGGTATCTACAGCATGCACTGGGTCAGACAGGCTCCTGGAAAAGGACTGGAGTGGATCGCTTATATCAGTAGTAGCAGTGGCTACATCTACTACTCTCAGTCAGTCAAAGGCCGGTTCACCATCTCCAGAGACAACAGCAGACAGCAGGTGTATCTGCAGATGAACAGTCTGAAGACTGACGATTTGGCTGTTTATTTTTGTGCTCGAGACACACAGTGACTGGAGTTGGTTGAGCAGCTGTACAAAAACCTACAGTGCTCCCTTTGGGGTGATAGAAGAAAAGCATGAAGTAATTTTACAGTATTCATAGCATACACATAATTTTGTTTTTGTATTTTTGTTTATGTTATGTTCCTCTGTTATCAGTTACTCATAAAAGATAAGAAAACAGCTGGTTGCTGGTTGAATCACTGCAAACATTTCAGCAAGATGCGTTTTTGTCTTTGCTCATGCTTCTTGTTGGGCTGAGAGACGCTGTACTGCCTCACATCATGTCTTTCAGTCGAGTCATTCAGAACTGCAACACAAATATCAACACTGAGACATTTGAATATCACTGATGTCTGACTGCCAATAAATGTACATCTCATCAGAACAACATTTTGAGAAATAAAAAACAAGTACATGCATGATGTTTGATGAAGACTTTTATTTCTGACACAGCAGCACACAGATGAAGGTAAAATCTGTTGATAATTACCAAAGTATGAATTACCATAGTTTTACAAAAGCTAAAGTATTTAGTTTTTTAGGGTTTCAATACCTGAGAAGCTGTTTTCACTTTTGGAGGCTCCAAGTTTCTCCATATGTCTTCAAACATCTGCAAACACTAAAACCATAAAAGTCTTTTATTCCAACCTGCAAACAGGCAGCATCAAAGTGAAGGTTTCATACTATTGATATGATCCTAGCTGCTGTCTCTGCATTTGTTACAGCAAATACAGTGATTTAGAACAGTACACAGCAATTAAATGAACAAATAAAAGCAGCAATCACATAAAAACGCTTAAATTTGATCAGGAATCAGATGTAATAATATAATAACAAGGTTCCTCTATTTAGCTCCAGTTAGATCAACATTGATGCTTCATATGTTTGATTCTATGCAAACTCAGTGAGCTTCCTTGTTACTCAGCTATAAAAACATCACATCAGGCTGTCAGTGGAGTTCACAGCACGTCAGTTTCAACATAAACCATGTTCTCTGTCGCTCTGCTGCTGCTGTTGGCAGCTGGATGTGAGTCTCTCTGGATTTGTCAAAGTCAACAGTTCTTCTTTTGTTAATTTTATCATTTGTCACAAAACATTTTCTCTTTTTAACAGGTGTGAAGTGTGAACAGTTGACACAGCCAGCCTCTGTGACTGTGCAGCCAGGTCAACGTCTGACCATCACCTGTCAGGTCTCTTATTCTGTGGGCAGCTACTACACAAATTGGATCAGACAGCCTGCAGGGAAAGGACTGGAGTGGATTGGAAGCGCAGCTGCTGGAAACCCAACATATTACAAAGATACACTGAAAGATACACTTCACACTAATAAACACATTAGAAACACTGAATAGTCAGATGAATGATGGAGATAATGTTGATTTGTGTTTCCACAGGTGTGAACAGTATTGATCTCATCCATCCAGACTCAATGGTTGTGCAGCCTGGACAGTCTGTGACCATCACCTGTCAGGTCTCTGGTTATTCTTTGATTGATAACAGCTATGCAACAGGTTGGATCAGACAGCGTGAAGGAAACCCAATGGACTGGATTTCTCATCAGTGGGGAACAAGTGGCCTTACTCAAAATGCTGCTCTGAAGAACAAGTTCAGCTACAGCAGAGACACTTTTGCCAGCAGAGTGACATTAACAGGACAGAATCTGCAGCCTGAGGACACAGCTGTGTATCACTGTGTTCGCTGAGCGACACAGTGATACAAACTACCAACAGACCTGCACAAATACCCAGCAA